>JAUMHG010000034.1:3084196-3096386 GCA_032359395.1 Enteromius anoplus
TATGTACATGTACTGAACTGTTATTATTCAACCATGCCAAAGTAAACTCAGTTTTTCATTCTATGGCACCTTTAATACTCTCCTTCCATAAATGTACTCAAATGTACAGCCGTGGCCAAAAGTTTTGAGAATGACACAAATATTAGTTTTCGAAAAGTTTGCTGTTAAACTGCTTTTAGATCTTTGTTTCAGTTGTTTCTGTGATGTACTGAAATATAATTACAAGCACTTCATATGTTTCAAAGGCTTTTATCGACAATTACATGACATTTATGCAAAGAGTCAGTATTTGCAGTGTTGGCTTTTTTCAGGACCTCTGCAATTCGACTGGGCATGCTCTCAGTCAACTTCTGGGCCAAATCCTGACTGATAGCAACTCATTCTTTCATAATCACTTCTTGGAGTTAGTTAGTTAGTTAGTTAGGTTAGTATTGCTTCTTTTGGTTAGTTACTCTCCAGCAAAGGAAGTCTCATAAGACATAAAGCAAAAAAAATCTTTTATTCTCTCTGTGTGCAGCAGAGATCATTTGGGCTTTTTTTGTTGCACAACACAGTTTGCAATCCTCTAAACAAAGGTAAATTGCAAATTCAGATTCGAATGGAGGAATCAATATCTTGACATAATACCAGAATTATGATTGCAATGAGTACTGAATGAAAGAAAGAGGATTTCCTTTTGTCTTATTTAAATTAGCCACCCAAAGTACTTTTTTCAGGGACTCATTCAAACTGAAATAGCTCCATGTATATCAGTGACAGGGCACTTTGAATCAGTTCCTGACACTTCAGACGGAGCCTACAGCTTTTAGTGGCTCTAAACATCTGCTCAGTTTCATTGCCTTTCAGTTCAAAGGACCAGGATGCATGGGATTCAAGTGTCTAAGTTCCACTGTTATAGTGTTTCGTGAATTCAGTTCCAACAAACTTTTGCAAACAGCATCACAAACTTGTGGTTAGAAGCATAATTTCCTGTTAGCATGATATAAATAGAGCAAATTAAGCAAGCATAAATTAAATTCTCTTTTCATTTGTTAAGAGAACGCACTGTTTTCGAAGAATTGATGTGCATATTTTGTTGGGACTGAGCAAAAGAAGCAGAAGAATAGTAATGATGATTATACACGGCCTCTTAATGCTTCCAAGCTTTGCGGATGAATTACCCTAATAACAAAAGTTATTACTTGTCTTTGCTTTTCTTGTCATGATAAAGACCCCAGTTCCTGTAGTGATGTAGTATGATTAGACATAAAGTAGTAAGATCAGCATATAGGATATTCCCTGTGAACACATGAACAATGAAGGCTATACTCTCTCAAAAAATAAAGGTACAAAAGCTGTCACTGGGGTGGTATCTTTTCAAAATGTACATGTCTGTACCTTAAGGATTCATATTACTACCTTAAAGGTAGATATTAGTACTTAAAGTGTACATATTTGAACCTAATAGTGTAACTTTTGAAAAGATACCGCCCCAGGTGACAGCTTTTGAACCTTTATTTCTGAGAGTGTAGAACTACCTGAATAGTAGACTCTGTAAAACTAAACTGGTAACACTTTGCAATGTGTTAGCTAACATGAACAAACAGTGAACAGTCCATTTAATAGACTATTTAATAATGTTAATGAAAATATAGTTGTTCAGTGTTTATTCACGTTAGCTCACAGTGCATGAACTAATTTTAACAAACACAACTTTTGATCTGAATAATGCATTAGTAAATGCTGAAATTAGCTAGGATTAACTAGGATTATTAAATGTTGTAGTATCGTTCATTAAGTTAACTAATGAACCTTATTGTAAGGTCAACACAGAGCAAACATCTGTGTCTTTGTCTTATGTAACTCCTGTAGCTGAGCGAAAGGTTATCCAAGGTGGCAAAAAAATATCCTTTCTTTTCCATAAACCAGAGATTGCTGAGGATAGTGTTATTACTGTGATGATAGGTTCAGTGATGGTACCATCGAGTCATCGGGAGATAAATAACGCATTGTTTCTTTTTTGGGATCTAATTCACATGTAGTGTTCCCCAAAACCTGAAAGACTGAACCCTGGTTAAGCCCATCAGAGTGAAAAATCAAGCTGTAAAGCTTCTGAAGTTTATGAATCGTTTTGATGATTGCATTAAGGTGTAACAGGATACTGATGTAAACAAACAATCAAAAAATAAATTACGATTAATTGCAATTAAAATCAAAGTTTTTGTTTATATAATATATGTGTGTGTGTGTGTGTACTGTGTATATTTATTATGTGCACACATATGCATGGTGTATAATTTGAAAAACATTACATCTATTCATTTAATTTATATGTATAAATATATTTAATATATAAATAACATATTTTTCTTAAATATGTACATGCATGTGTATGTGTACTTATATATTCATATTAAATATACACTGTACAAACATATATTATATACACAAAAAATGTAATTATGGAAGTGATTAATCATTGCCCAGCACTGAAATAAATACATAACAGAAAAAATGCAAAAAAAATAAAAATAAAAAAAAAATGCTATTTTATATATATATATATTTTTTTTTTTTTTTTTTTTTTGTTTTTTTTTTTTTTTTTTTGATATTATTATTATTATAGCTCTGGTGTTTTTTATGTGACAATGTTGTGATTTAAATATATATATAATTTTTTTTTAGATTTAATAAATTTTATTTTATTTTATATTTATAGCTTCTCTGCATTCAATTGATTTATGGATTCTTTTACATAATATTTAAAACCTTTTTTTTCTCTCTTCAGTTTGATGTCTGGTTTGGCAGCACTAGATGCTAAGTGCTCCAGTCGACTGGGCATCATGACAATCTCTTATTATCTGTGGACGACCTTCGTGGCTGTGGTGGTGGGCATCGTCATGGTCATCATCATCCACCCGGGTGGAGCTGCCCAGAAGGAGGATTCGGAGGACAGCGGGAAGCCCATCATGAGCTCAGCTGATGCTCTGCTGGACCTCATCCGGTAAGCCTGTGATATTGTGTGATCAGTCTGTTTGCTGCCTGTGCTAGGATAATTATTGCATAGGCTTTAGTTAACCATGCAGAGAGAAACACTGATATTTATTTCCTTCATGCTTTCAGTGATAGAATATAGAGCGTTCGAGACATCTCACGTGCTGAGGCTTTGAGCTGTCTGTTAAACCTTGTGAATAAAGCTCATGATAAGCCAGTTAGTGTTTGCTTGAGTAAATGAGGCCGGAGTTTAGCCCAGTTACAATGTGTCACTGTTCCAGTCGGTCAGTGGAACAGTTAGTCAAGAACTAGTCACAAACAATTACTTGAATGTAGAAAGTTTATATGGATTCAGGAGGAGACAGACAGATTGATCTTAACATTCATTTCACTTTACTTTTCTCATCGTTGTTGTGCTTAAAGTCAATTCTTTACGTATATACAGCAGCAGTATATACAGTTGTTGGTTAGTTGTTTGTTTATACACCTTAGATTTTGACAATACTATCAGCATGATTCATTGCTTAGTTAGTTAGTTAGTTAGTTAGTTAGTTAGTTAGTTCAAATGGAGTACTCAGTTGGGAAAGAGCACCAAATCTTAACAATCATTCAACAGTGATTGATCAGTTAGTTAATTAGTTAGTTTTAATTATTAGGTCCTCAGGTACCCCCAATCTTGACATTCATTCCACAATATTTGCCTGTGGAAAATCTAGTCAGTCAGTCAGTTAGTTGGTTCAGTAACACTTCAGTAAATGGACCCATTCTCACTATTACCTACAGTGGTTGCTTTTCATGCCTTCTAATGATATTTACTAGTACCTATAAAGCACTGTGACTGTGGCTGTGATTTTACTGTTAAATGGTTAACAGTAAATCCCTGTAAAGTTTACAAATTCAAATTTAGTTTGAATTCGATTTTTTTTTTCGTTGATATAACTATGATTCTTCTTACTTTTCTTATCATTTATGTTTATTAGGGTTAGGGTATGTCACATGTAATGTTGTTAAATGAATGTTTATTAGATATTTCAGTTTAATGAGTCTCATCATGATGGAGTTTTCATCATGTGACATACTGGGGCAGTCGTGGCCTAATGGATAGGGAGTTGGACTTGTAACCCAAAGGTTGTGGGTTCGAGTCCAAGGTCCTGCAGGGATTGTGGGTGGGGTAAGTGAATAACCAGAACTCTCTCCACATTCAATACCACAACTGAGGTGAGACTGAGGTGAGCTTGAGCAAGGCACAGTTCCCCCAACTGCTCCCAGGGCGCCACACCACTGCTCCAGGTGTGTGTGTATGTGGTTGTTCACTTCTCACTGCAGTGTGTGTGTGCACTTGGATGGGTTAAATGCAGAGCACAAATTCCTTGTATGGGAAACCATACCTGGCCACATATCACTTCCTTTCCTTCCCTTTTTTTCACATCACCTCCTGCATTTAGTGGTTATCAGTGTATTTCAAAGATACAAAACAGATTATAGTACTTTAATAGCTTGGTATATTACCCTTGTCTCAGTAAATTAAATTACAGTGACCGACATTAAATATCTGCGAATTTGGCAGATATTGATCCGAATTGGAAAGTACCGCTTTTCTATTCTATTTTTCGGCTTCTCCCTTCTCATAGCTGGCACCTGGCCTTGGCTGTTGCTGGAGACTAAACTCCCTCGGAGAGCAAGATAATGAGACGCTCTGAAAAATTCCTTTCCCTTCTCCAAGGACACCTGGGACGGCCTGTTACAGACTTCCCAGGCAAACACATCATTGGCACGCACACACAAATCAAGACACAGCTACAGATAGACAAACACTACCTTCCCCCCATCCATAGCTGCAGGACCGGAGTTGTTTGCCTACATTGGACATTTCCACATCCCCTGTACCCTCCCCTGTTGCAATGCTATGTCTTGTGATCATATGTTTTTATGTGCTCGTTGCTGAGGTATTTTTTACCCCTGATCGCACACTGCTCTTCTTGAAAGACAGTGTTGGAGGGTTTTTTTTACCCTCGTTCTCCTAATGTATCTTAATCCTTATTTTCTATGATGGCGCCGATAAGGTGGCTGCGGTCGCGACTCTGTGGTCGCACAAAATCATTTCACTGAATATTGTACTCTGTATGACTGTGTATGTGACAAATAAATTTGAACTGAACTGCCAGGCATAATGATTTTATTTCATCGTGAATTTCTGTGAACTCTCTGTTGAAGTATAGTGACTGTGATGTTGAGGGATCAGGAGAGCTTAGGCATGGCTCAGTTTAGGGTTGGCTGAGGACTGAGGAATGGGGAATTCCTGCTCCACCTGTCTCCTGTGCTGCGTGACAGAGCACGGCCCGTGTGATTGGAGTGTATGGTGATGACTACAGCCTAAACTGATTACTGATCTGAGCCTGAGACCATATGGCCCTCACTGAGGGGTTGAAAGAGGAGGAGACTATTCATACGGCCACAAGTTTAGCTCAATGCATTTCATGATGAAAGTCTTAGACAGGTAAAATTAGAAGGGTGCTAAATTAGCATGTGATATTTGTGATCACCACTAAGAGGTTATTGGGATTGGCGTTTCTGGGGCCCTCTGTGCAGACGCAAGGCTCTTAGGATTAGTTGACTGTGTCCCAAAGTGGACACTTCTGCAATGCACTTAATGTGTTTTGCTGGTGATAGGAAAGATCATATGGCAACTAAAATTGAGATTTGACATCACAGACACCTTTGTGGCGTATTCGTTTCTATGGGTACTCATTTAAATTTAGCCTAAATGCTGTTCTTATCTTTAAGCTTATTGCTTCCTACCTTTTAAACTTCAGTTGCAGCATTGCATATATCCCTTGTTCATAAATCCCTCTTCTTTTGTTGTGCTTTTTACAAATACAAAAAAATAAAAATAGAATGATTGGTCAACAGCGAATATTGTGATTTGGACGTTGACCCCATTTAATTAGCTCAGTCAACAAAACTTCCTGTTAATCCAGCCTCACCAGCTTAGTTTTGCCCGTCTAACAGACTGACCAGCACTAAATGAGTAGATAATAAAAAGAATAAACCGAATAAATAAACACTGAATAAACCATTTTAGTATTTTCAGCAGAATGCCACCAATTCTGTGTAATAAACATTCATATTTGTTGTCATACTCATTCAAAAATCTCTCTTTCCTCCATCAGCAACATGTTCCCAGCCAACTTGGTCCAAGCGACTTTTCAGCAAGTGAGTTTTTATGTTTTTCTATTAGTTGTGTGTCCTGTGCCTTAAACATTTGAGCTGTTAAACTGGGGAAAAAAATGTGATATTAAAGATATTGACTGATATTTAAATAAATGTTGCTTCGTACTTAACACCATGCTACTACCAATTTTACAGATTGTTTTTTTTTTTTTTATGTAAATCAGTATTGGCTGCTTAATTGTGCATCTCTTTTCTTCTATTGAAATTATTTTAAATCATCCGCTGTTAAATAAATTATAAGCGTGCTTACACTTTATTTTAAGTTGTCCTTGTTACCCATTTAATATTAAGTTAACTGAATGTACTTGCTGTACAGTTAGGGTTAGGATTATTTTAGCGTTGTTTTCTTGTAATAATGCATACTTTATTGTTATTATAACAGTAAGTACATGTATCAAGGTGTAACAAGGACACCTTAAAATAAAGAATTAACATTGTTAAATAAAATCATTATTGCACTTAAAGGAACACACCACTTTGTTTGAAAATAGGCTCACAGAGTTTTACCATTTTTTAATCTATTCAGCCAATCTCTGGGTCTGGCGCTAGCACTTTTAGCTGTAGCTTAGCATAGATCATTGAATCTGATTAGACCATTAGCATCACGCTCAAAAATGACCAAAGATTTATGATACTTTTCCTGTTAAAAGCGAGACTTATCTGTAGTTACATTGTTTACTAAGACTAACAGAAACGTTCAACTCAAGAGGAAAGTGAGCCTATTTAAAAAGTTGCCTTTGAAACAAATATCTAATTTCCATACTGCACATTATTATATTGTAATGCCTAAATTCGTTTTTGAACTGATTGATTTTAGCTTTTAGAGTTTCATTTCATTTATTTAGACAAAATAATTAAGGGCTGTAATGTGGACTGTTTATCAATTATTGGCTATAATATGAAAATATTTATCAGCTCAGCAAGAATTGAATGCGTTATTAACCTCATGTGTACAGTTCCTTTGGTATTGTATCTTTGCATTACTGTACTGTGAATTTGTTACATATATAAATACATATATATATATACGATGCTAATGATGAATTTTAATGGAATTGTAGTATCGCACAAGGAGCATCCCTATCATGAAGCCCAAACCCACCATTAGTCAGGATGTACTAGACACCAACAGCAGACGGGTCTTCATTTATGGGATACAGGATGACAACGGCACAGACATCCAGAACTTCTCCCTCGACCTGACGCCACCTCCGGATGTGGTCTTCAGGACACTTCCTGGCACCAGTGAGGGCATGAACGTCCTCGGTATCGTGATCTTCTCAGCTACTATGGGTAAGTGGCAGAAGCAACGTCTGGAATCCCACAGCTTTATCCAGTCTGTTTTATACATACTCAGTTATCGTTGTCCTTTAGGAATCATGCTTGGAAGAATGGGACCTAACGGCAGCGCTCTCGTCAACTTCTGCCAGAGTCTAAATGAAGCCGTGCTGAAAATTGTGGCCATTGTTATATGGTATATACAAGCTCTGTGTAACTCAAACCCAGAGTTACTGCATTCCTCACTATGACAATAAACCAATTAACATCAGAATTGTGAGATATAAAGTTGAAATTGCATGTTATAAAGTCAGCATTGTGAGGTGTAAACTTGTTTTCTTGTGTTTGTAAGTTTATATCTCATTATTCTGACTTTTCAATTGTAAAGTGTGAGTTTAATTAACATTATCTTCCAGTTTTGAGAAATAAACTCATAATTATGATTATAACTTACATTTGAGATAAAAAGCCACAGGTCATTTTATTTATTTACTGCCTCTAGTGTTCATTTATTTTGGAAACTGCCCTGATGAATTATTGCTACGTATTTCGTCTCTCGCTCAAAAGTACTCCCAGGTGCATTTATGCCATGAGACCAGGCAAAAAGCATGTTTGTGAATAAAACGATATCAGTTACTACATTTAAATACTGAATATGCTACATAGTTTGAACAGTAAATTAATTAGCAGTATTTGCACATACATACCGTGTACATATTCAGTGAACTGAATGGCATCTATTTCTAATGTAACACCTCAGGTACTTCCCGTTTGGGATAGTGTTTCTGGTGGCGGGAAAGATCTTGGAAATGGACGACCCCTCTGCTATGGGAAAGAAACTAGGCTTCTACGCCATCACTGTGGTCATGGGGCTGGTGCTTCACGGCCTGTTCATCCTGCCTTCCATGTATTTCTTCATCACGAAAAAGAGTCCCATCGTCTACATCCGCGGGATTTTACAGGCCCTGCTCATCTCATTAGCCACTTCATCCAGGTAACAGCACCTTCATGCAATTCAGAGTTTGAGCTAAGCCCTGCAAGATAAACGTTTACCAAAAAAAGACCCATCTCCACTATACAGTTCAAATTGTTACAAACAAACCAAACTTTTCATTGCTAGAAGACACATAACAATTGAAAACAAAAATCTGGTTGTATTTATGTATTCCAGCCTTGAACTCTTGATTTTGAGCACATATGTAAAGGACAAACTCTTGTGTTGTACTCAGCTCTGCCACGCTGCCTATCACCTTTAAGTGCCTCCTGGAGAACAACCACATCGACCGCCGCATCATTCGCTTCGTACTTCCTGTTGGTGCCACTATCAACATGGACGGCACTGCCCTGTATGAGGCCGTGGCAGCCATCTTTATCGCTCAAGTCAACAACTACGAGCTGGACTTTGGACAGATCATCACCATCAGGTAGGGTAAGAATGGGTAAAATGCCCTCCTTCGACCATAGAGCTCGTCTGAACACATTTAAGCTCTTAATAATCTTGAATATGAGCATTTGTGATTGTTCCATCTTTCTTCTTTTTTCAAATTAGTGAATAATAATATTGTTGTTTCTAATACTACTGCTACTACTACTAATGATGATAATAATAGCAAAAATAATAATAATAGTAATTATTATCATCATTATTATAATGTTATATTAATGTTGTTTAGTAACTCAATAACATGCACATTTTAAAACAGCCTTTGTTAGTTCCTTTGTTGCAATTGAACTGGCTGCTCATATATTTATTGTAGCGCTGTTTAACGATTAATTGTGATTATTATGTGTGTGTTTTGTATATTTATAATGTGTAAATATAAATACACACACATGCATATATATACTTAAAATATGTTACATTTATATATTAAATAAATATATTTATATGTGATATAAATTATAAGAATATAAATATATACATGTAAATATTTTCTAAATATATGTTGTACGTGTGTATTTATATATACATCGTAAATATACACAATGCACACATATATTATGGAAACAAAAACTTTTATTTTGGATGTGAATGAATGATGAATCAATTGAAAGCATAATTTATTTGTATATTTATTCATACTGTACATTAATTTATGATGCTATCACATCATTTATTAATATATTAAATATGGCTAAATTAAGTGATATATATCATATTGAAAAATAAATCTTACGAAAAGATATTAGTAAGTTCTTGCTCATTCTGTATGTTGTTAAAATATATATATATATATATATATATTTGTTTGACTTTCACTTTAGCATCACAGCTACAGCAGCCAGTATCGGAGCTGCCGGCATTCCACAGGCTGGGCTGGTAACCATGGTGATAGTGTTAACCTCAGTGGGACTCCCTACAGACGACATCACTCTTATTATCGCTGTGGATTGGGCCCTGTAAGTCTTCCATTGTAAATGTAGATCGATGTTCATGGTTGACAGGGTTGCCAGGTCTGTTTAAAAAAAAAAATAACAAAAACAAAAAAAACAGCCAAACTACTACTCAAAACTCATGTTTAGGCAAGTCCAAACCTCCTTCTGGGGGTTCCTACCCCAGTCAAAATCACATTTCAGCGAGCAGACCTGCAGCAACAGTATAAAAGTTGTCCACTTGTGAGTTGTTTACTTGTGTGTCGGTTAGGGATCGGTTCAGAACGATGGTGAACGTGATGGGCGATGCTCTGGCCACAGGAATCATGGCACACATATGCAGAAAAGACTTCGTGAAGGAGGGCGAGGAGGTTCGTGGAGGTTGTTCAAAATACTGTTAAAAAAAAAACTTCAAAAATGCAGAGTTCATCTCTTCTCTTCGCAGATCCCTCTCATCTGTGAGACCAAGCCCATGATCAGCATCCAGCAGATGATGTCCTATCAGAAAAACGGCTGCTTCCAGCCCCCTCCGCCGGGCCCCGCGAGGAAACCCGAGCACCTGTCTCCAGACGTGGCCCGTCTCATGCAGCTGGAGGAGGGCATCAGGCCCCCCGACAAGAAGAAGTCCCCTCACCTGTCTCCGCACCATTACAAACGAGACCATAAAGACAAAGAACACTGCACCATAGACATGAACGGTCTGGAGACCAACGTCTAGACTCTTTCACAGCCCCGAAACTGAGCTGCGAGACGCCAGCCATTCTCTTTTTCTACCTTTGGATTTGTGTGTGAATGTCTTTGTAGGGAATTTCACGACGGGAAGCTGAAGCGGTCGAGGCCGGGACTTGAGGACATGCGCTCACCGCTGTGGACTCCAGAGGCTGAGCACCTGGCTGAGGAAGTGTGTATGTATGAGTGCTGTTGTCATTGATCCACAGGAGAGAGGAACAGCGATCTTCACGGACAGCTTGTCTGAGGAACGTGGATATGTGTTGTTTTATTATGCTGCTGAGATCTTTTATTGGTCTTCTTTTCAACGCTTTCTCTGTTCGAGTCTCCTGAAGAGATTTAATCACCAGTGATCACATACAGTGCCCCCAAGAAGCTTCTGGACACTTGTAGGATTAAAAGTCCAAATATCAGTGCATTACATCAGGGGTTTTAGCTCTTACCTCCAATCAGGGCTGTAGACAACCCCGAAACTTAAAAATAGCTCTAGCTTAGGGCTTCATATAATACATAAACACATATATGTATATAACAAGAGAGAGAGAGACTTTAAATGCTAAAAATGCTAAATTAAAAGAAAAATATATTTGGCATCTGAAGTCTTCGCATACATAAAAAATAGTAATGACTGCCAAACACTAAAAAGATCATCTATTCTATACACTGAAGTAATGATGCTTTGCTTCACAGGAATAAATTACATTGCTCTGCTAGACGCATGTGTGAACTGATATACTACAAAAATCACCTACTGACCACCAAATGAGTTAGTAAGAAAAGCTCCAGCATTATTTGTTTGTAGATGCTACTCAATCATCAAATACACTGACATTTATTATTTATACAAATTTGACATTTTTTTTAAGTGTCCAAATATTTTTGGGAAATACTGTAAATACATATAGATGTACTGTACACACTACTGTTAACACTTTTGGGGTTTAGCATGATTTATTTAAAAAACAATGAACACTTTTATATTAGCCTGGCTTCCGCGATTATAAAGCTCATAGGATCTTAGTCTGGCCTATCCAAGCTGCTTTACTACCCGCCTTCTGGGAGGCAGGATTAACCTGCGTCCATCAGATGCCTCTGTAAACTACTGGACGAATCTACAACCAATCAGACCACTCATTCCGATGACGTATGCGTGGCGACGGAACCTGAACCCATTGGTTTCTTATTGGTTGCCATTTTTGGGGAACAGAAACGCTCTAAAACGGCAGCTTGGCCAGACTGACTTTGCTCGCCAAATAGAATGTAGCACCACAGGAAGTATGGGCGGGCCCAGGCTACTTTTATATAGCAAGGATGCAATAAATTGATCAAAAGTGTCAGTAAAGCCATTAATACTGTTATTAAAACAACAAATATTTCTTCAGCAGCAAATCAGCATATTATGATATCTGTAGGATGATGTGACACTAAAGTCTGAAGTAATGATGCTGAATTCAGCTCACAGGAATAAATTACATTTTTAGATTTAAATTAGTGGTGGGCCGTAATCTGCGTTAACGCAGACTCTTATTGCGCGATAAAAAAAATATCGCCGTTAATCTATTCTCAAAGTTGGGTTGGAGTCTATACTACAAGCTATGGTGACTTT
>JAUMHG010000034.1:3108444-3122337 GCA_032359395.1 Enteromius anoplus
TGTCAGAGCAAATGAGAATCATGAGGTCAAAGGAACTGTCTGAAGAGCTCAGAGACAGAATTGTGGCAAGGCACAGACCTGGCCAATGTTACAAAAAAAATTCTACTGGACTTAAGGTACCTAAGAGCACAGTGACCTCCATAATCCTTAAATGCAAGATGTTTGGGACGACCAGAACCCTTCCTAGAGCTGACCACTGTCCATCACTTTTGTTGTGTGGATATTCAGACCATTGTATAAACTCAACCGGACTCTGTGCTCAGTCTCCGCTGCACTTACCAACACTGCAAGAGTGTGAGGAACTCAAAGACCTTCCTGGAGTTGATAACCTGCTCCAGACTGTATTCATCCCGGAACTGAGAGTATCTGAGTAAGAATGTGATCAGAAAAATAAAGAGAATCAAAGACTGAATGCATCTTCCAGTTACCTGTGATACGATAAACGTTGACATTTTCTGTGTGAGAAACTGTTGTTACAACTTACGGATTATTGGTGGAATGCTTGTGGTTCTTCCAAGCAATTTTGGCAAAATGCTCTGGTTTCGTGCCTAGAGAAGACACAAAGCTTTTATTGCTGAAGGAACCAGATTGCAGGAGTCTGACTGTATCAGTCTACATCTTTCATGTTACAGGCTGAAAGCTTTACTCAGCTCTTACCGTATTTCTGCATGTGTTCTCTTCCAGCGTTGCCGAACATCTGAGGTGCAGCTGGTGCCGCTGCCATGCCATACCGGTTGATCATCACCTCCATGTGCTTGTCCATAGGGTTGGTTCTGTCCATGTACTGCAAACCCATGAGATGACATGAGACACAGGCCGATTTGTTTCATCGCTGGTATTATAACAGAGCTGTGAGCTGCATTCACACCTTTGAGGACAGCGAACCTCTTTCCATCTTCTCAAAGCCCAGGGCAAGAACACAATCAGCCAAGTCTGAGTGCAAGAGACATATTGTATTACATAAACTGGTCAAACAGTAAAATAAAACAAAATGTGAATTTCTTGTAAAATACAATTTATTTCTGTGATGCCTTGTGAAAAAAAAAAGTGAAAATAGAAAATATGTTTATATATATATATATATATATATATATATATTTTGGTGACTAGTCTGAAGAAAGTAAGATTTTAAAAAAAGAAAGAAAGGAAAGGAAAAGTAAGCAATAATTTTATTTAATACAGGTTAAAAATATTACTTGTTCAGCTTTTCCATCATATTTAATAAATATTTTAAAATATACAGTTAATCAGATTAAGTAAACGGTCATTTTAAATTGTAATGATATTTCATAACAGCACTGTTTTTACTGCACTTGATCATGTTAATGCAGCTTTGGTTATCAGCAGACTAGCTTTCTCACCTCCCTGAATGAGCTGACGGGCCATAAACAGCGCTGTGGAGCCGGTAGAGCAGTTATTGTTGACGTTGATTATTGGGATCCCTGATAAACCCAGACTGTGATAAATAGCTCTCTGGCCACAAGTCGAGTCACCTGGAGAAATACAGAAAAAAAAAAAAAAAGTATATATATATATATATATATACAACACTGATATCAGAGAATACATAAGTCAAAGTGTTAACTGTGAACATGTCTTGTACTAAAAAGTAGGCCTGCGTCCTGTACTTTTAATCAAAGTTGTCCTAAAACAAGAACGCATTTAGTTTTTACGTTTTCATTTCAAATGTCAACTAATATCCAATATGGACAAAAAGCATGACACACCATAAACATAGCCTACACAGGCTTGCTGGACAGCACTGTACTTGATCCCAGCATCCTCCAGCGCTTTCTGCCCTGTGCCACAACAGAAGGAAATCAAAACATTCATATTTCTGCAGTACAATGTGTTAAACACTTGAACAAGATTCACCAGCCGCACCTGCTTCTTTGGCCATGTCTGGGTAGTCGATGTCTCTCGCACCCGGCTTTTCAAACTGAAAAACAGAAGAATGGCTGACTGACATTAAGGGCTTTAGATCTATAGATTTTAAAATGGTGCCTGAGATTATGCCCATTATGTTTATAAATTATAATGTGCAATATATATATTGTGTAAAATTCAATTAAACCTTATATAATATACTTATTATATTATAATTGGAGGGCCAGTTTCCTGCAGAGTTTAGCTCCGACCCTAATCAAACACACCTGAAGAAGCGTCTCAACTCTTGCTAGGCATGTTAGAAACTTCCAGGCAGGTGTGATGAGGAAAGTTGGAGCTAAACTCTGCAGGACACCGGCCCTCCAGGACCAAGTTTGGACAGCCCTGTTATATAATATGAAAAAAAAATGATGAAGGGGAACTAAAGTACATTCATTGTGAAGAGTTTCACACGGCGCTATATTACTTCCGCGCCACTAGGAGCCGCGTCATCGTTCTATTATTCTTTGAATGTTACTTTGTAACTTACTATGCGCACAATGTAACGAGCTTTCTGATCGTGTCATTTCGCACAGTCACCTATGACACATTTAATTCAGGGTCATTTCCCGAATATCCTGATATCTTTGTGTTTTCTGTGAAGGTCTGAAGGACTTTAGCCCTGTGCAATGCTACAGTTACTCAACAGATCAGAGACACAGTCGCAGTGAATCTCTGATAAGAAACTTCACAGCGTTCCATAACTCTTTATTCAGAGCTCTGTACCACACCGCCTATAGCAATAAGGCTAGTTACTGTACAGCGCATAACTAAACAACAATATGCAATATTTTAATAAAACAGATCATGCTCAAAGCCACAGAGTGTCTTTATGGTTATTTTTTATATATGCAACTCCCAGATACAACAGGCTGTCTTTAACTTTACCACGGTGTGTTCTGTAACAAGCTATAAGCTAGGCTGCATTACAGTTGTCTTTCAGCAAACCAGGCGATTACAAATGGCGCGGATATCAAAGCAATCGATGCGTTTACCTTTGTCATTCCCACCCCGATAACGAAAACCCTGTTTTTTGCTGCAGCCATCTTCAGGTTTGCGCTGTGACAGCTCGACTGGACTTCACCTCTGAAACTACACAACAGCAGCTGATTATAAACACTGCAGCGCTGGCTCTGTCCTGCAGGTGGCGCTCTGTCCTCAGAGAATTACTCACATCGAGATTAAATCCGAAAGTTTAGGATAAAATGGGAATGGTTGGTGATATTAACTTCCTGTTTGTGGCACATTAGCATATGTTTTCAAGATTGCCCTTTTGCTATATCGCAAACCATTCCTATTTTATTAAGGTGTATCCATATAAAGGACCCACCCTGTATATTCATGGTCACTTGTCAAGCTGTTTTACCAATTATTCCTTTAAAAATAATAACTCATAGTAGTAATTAATCAATAATACTTTAATAATAGTACAAACAAAAGTATTTTACAATAGTAAAAGTTTAGTTACCATGTTTTTTTTTTGTTTGTTTTTTGGCGTAATAACCAGTTTTAAAACAAAAACCATTATAGTATAATATATTATTATTATTAATTTAGCTATTATTTGAAGTAAAACGTGGTTCTTTTTTGTAATAGCTACCTATTTTTGTTCATTGCTATTCAAAATCGTAATTATTCCTGCTGTGGTAACTATTATGAATATAATTCATACTAGTTACTAGTTGTGATAAGTAACAATTGCAAATGCTTTACTTTCAACAATTTGCTTGGATGTGGTTCAGATGCAGTATATACTATTCACGTCCAACTAGTGTTTCATTTACAGACTATTCACCTCAAAATAAGAAACCAATTAGTAAACCTCCAAGTGGTAAATATGTTCCTATGGTGATTAGTAGTTTACTCATTCGCTATAGTACCTATTTAGTATGTATGTATACCTAGTATAGAATGACTTTGTATTTTAGTAGTCTAGTTAATAGCTAATATGTTCCCAAATCTAAAAAAATCTGAATAATATCCCATGACACTCTATTTATACAGCAGCTTTTACATATATTTATATGGCATATATATATATATGTATATATATATATATATATATATATATATTTCAATAATTGAAATCAGAGCAATAAAATGTAATCTGGTGTTTGCATAAACAGTAAACCTACTAAATATCTAATAAATGGTTTAAAATATCCGACAAATTGAATGTTCAGCATTGTAAACCTACTTGCCATGTGTCATAATGGCATGCAGAAAAAGTTTCTTCTTTCCCTTTTCTGCATCATTTTATTAAAAAAAAGAAAGTATTCAGCTGGGTTGCCCAAATAAACACACACAAAATTACCCAATCATTCCACACTTTATTATCGTAATATTGTATAATCAAACATACTGTCCATCTTGCATATAATACGCCTTTTTACCAGCAACAGGCAACCAGCACTGACTAACAAGAGTGTGGGGTAGTCAATATAAATCAGTTTCATTCAGTAACCAGTCAGTTGCTCTTCAATCAGGCCTCTTTATTTTTCAGCACTTGATGAACTGATGTGTGACCTCATAGATCCCCACAGACTCACTGGCCTTCTCATCGTAGTCCGTCCAGTCCTGATACATAGGATACAAAGACTGTTAGGACCTCCTGAATGAACCAGTAGGTGTGAAATTACTCTTTTTCAGGGTTCTTACTTTCTCTAGCAGGTTGATTTCAGGGAACTGGGTGGATGTCTCTGCTCCACCAGCGGCAAAACCAGCCTATAGAGAAACAAGAATGTGCTTTATTCAGATCCTTTTACAATTACATGATTGTATGCATAACTATTCAAAAGCTTAGAGTAAGTAAGACTTTGCTAGCACTTTATTTCACTCTCCTATTTCTCATGTACATACTATTATAGTAATTACCATAACTAGGTAATAACTACGTACCAACCCTAAACATAACCCTACCCCATGTAGTTAACAGTACTTTCCAACGAAGATTTAATAATGCTTCTGAGGTCTTTTATGCTCAACTAGGCTGCAATTATTTGATCAAAACTACATTAAAACGTTGAATTATTTAGAATTTCTATTTCAAATTAAAATTTTCTTTTAAAAATGTAATTTATTCCTAAAAATAAATATTTTTGCATAATTTGTTTTCATGCATCCTTGCAAAATAAAGCGTATTTATTTAAAAAACAACTAGAAAAAAATAAATTATATATATATATACATACACATACATACATTCATATATATATATATATATATGTATGTATGTGTGTGTGTGTGTGTGTGTGTATTGTCTTACCTGAGGTTGAAAGTCAACTGGTTCTAGACCCCGACACTCAAACTGGACAATTGTCTTAAACCTATCACTGTCTTCTGCCTTTAGAAGATAAAATACATGTACTGGCAACATAAAATAGTATATGCAAAAATATAAGCATATATGAAACATATATGAAACTCTAAATAGTATGGCTTATATAGTAACAAACAGAAAAATAAATGTATTCTGTCTTACATTATAAGGTGTAATTGTGTCCCTCAGGATATCTGGAAACAATCAGACATCACCTTAAGTCCAATAAGACATTCATGTGCACTTACCAAAGCAAAAATATAAAAACACTAACAGAGAAGATATTATCGTGCAACTTTTTGGTCATTTACTAGCTAGTAGGTTGGTTACCTATAGAGTTTTCCCGAGAACACAGCTTGCACTTCTGCACCATGCTAGCACTCCCTCGTCCTCCTTTCAGAGGCATGCTGTCCTGAGGCGAAGAAAGGACCTGCTGTCACTACACAGACATTTCTATGCATTCAGTTTAGTAAACATGAGTCACACAAATGCAAAAGTGCAGTGTATCAATGAAGGTGAGATTCGGAATGAATAACAACTTAAATGTAAATTAAAAATACATTTAAAAAAAAAATCATACTTTTTTGGAATGGTTTGCAGTTGAATTTAAATTTTGCATTTATAAACTGCCTTAGAGAAAGAAAAAAAAGTAAACTGCATTTTTTGTCAGCACAATGAAAATACAATGAAAAACGACAACGTAAATTGCATGTTCGTTCCCTTTTCTGGGTTTTATTGAAATATTATTAACTATTTCTTCATTTCTATTTTCTTGACCAAATGTAACAGAAACATTCGGTTTTAAAATAGTAAAGATAAACATATCTGCACTTCATGAAAAATCTCGCAACAACACAAGAAGAGAATGCAAACCAGTTATTAGCTATTTTTTCCACACTTAAATTGCAACCTACCAGTAAGGTGATATACTGCCATTTATCAGACACCTCACCACAATTCCCACACTTCAGCTGCAAGGACAGGAGTCAGTTATTAGCCTAAATGACATGTCATTAAATCACATGGTTTCAGTACAATTATCCAAATGTTCAGTACTGTGCAAAAGTCTTAGGCCACTAGTATTTTCACCAACAAAAAATGGTTTTAAGTGGGTTATTTCTATCTTTTGAGGTAGCGTGTCAGTTAGAAATATCAGTTTACATTTTCAAACATTATTCTTGTCATTAAATGGAATTTTACAATCCAGGATGCTTAAAAAAAACCTACCTGAAAAACTACGGGCAGGTGTAGCGCGGAACAGAAGCTGTTTTACCAAAAGCTGTAATACCAAATATTTATTCGATTTAGTTAATAAAAGTTAATTGATAAATAAAATCTATTTATGGCATTATTTTTGAGTCTGTCTCAGTTTGCTCTGTTTCTTCATGTGACTCCAGACAGACTGGATGATGATCAGATCAGATCTCTGTGTGGAGCACTGGATGCTTTCAGACAATAATCTCACTGCATTATTACAGTTAATGACAAAAATAATGTTTTGAAATGTAAACTGATATTTCCAACTGATACACTGCCAAAAAAGATAGAAATAACTCACAATTTTTTGTTGCTGAAAATACTAGTGGCCTAAGACTTTTGCACAGTACTGTATATTACCACTATTCATCACATTACGAATGATACTACGTTAAGTCTATATAGTTATAGATGCTAAAAAGTAATTTCTGAATTGCCATAACAACATAACAGTGAACTGATTAAAGTATAAGTATGTTAATGTCAAATATAATCATCTATTTATGTCATCTGTTAACAATGACAGCATGTCACACGAACACACTTTACCTTTAAATACCAGCGGAAATCATCCCCCTCCGGCCTCACGTTTGTAACATTCTCCAAAGTGGCTTTAAACTGCAATCCAAACTTCTAGAGATAAAAAGAAATGCATTTGTAAAAGTGCTATAAGCGTTTATTTGTAATTCCAAGTGTCCGACGCGTTTACACACATACCCCCATATTGAGCCACGCCTCCGCTGCTACACGTCATCCAATTGCGTATAAAGAGCGCGACGGATGACGCTGTAGCAGCAACCCCCAGCGGACGTGCGCGGTATTGCATGGATGAAAGCACGAGGTGAGAGAGTGCAACAAAGAAGCAAAAACAGTGTAAAGTTTTTATTATTTTATTCCACCACAACTTAACGGATAATCCGTCAGCAAAACCATAAACATAATTAATCCAAAAAATAATTGTAGAAAAATACGTGCCACAGAGGCACGAAGGAGAAAGTAAACACAGGCTTATTGTGTTAATAAGCATATTTCAAGTAATACTTTTTTTGTGGTGTAAACAGTAGATGTGTTTGAGGTATTTGATGTATTCCCTGGTTGTATCTGAGGATAGCAGTAATTGGGGTAAAATACTGTTTATGCACAATAATATTATGGCCAAAAAGCAGCACTATTTCTTGTAAAACTGAAATATAGTCAACAAAATGTGTCATATGTACAAAACACTACAATTGTAAAACACAAGAACATTGAGATTCGACTAGAAAGCTAAAAAAAACACAATATAAAAGGCTAGTGTACCATGTTACCATCATTACAAAGTTACATATAAAAGGGCCTCAAATATGAGGCAGGTTTTTTTTCTTTAGTGAATGGAACCCACGCAACCTGAGCTCAGTCTTCAAGTATGTATGCAAATAACACTAATCAAAGTGGTCTCTACTCCCAGTTAGAACAAAACTTTCCAAACTATTCATTTATTTTAGCTAAGAAAGCATATAGACACACTGACAGGACAGGCTGAGAGTGCAATCAAACCTTTCAAAATAAACATAGCACATTCAAAACCCTGTAACGGCAAACAACCCACGACAACAACAACATTTTAAATGTAAAATACAAATAATAATGACATTAACAAAGGCATTTCAGCTCCTGCATCCCTTCATTGTCATCGGATGAAAGGGATGTACACTGATTATTCAGTTCTGCCCTCTCCTCAATGGAGGGAAGGGCCACAGTAAGGTCAGTGGGGTCGACTCGACTCCGAGGGCCGTCTTTGTCTTGGGGTTCCGTGGCCGTTCTGAAAACCGCTCTGTCGCTTGGTGAATCCTCCGTTCAGGATATCCTGGATATGCTGCACAATCAGGTTAATAGCCACTAGAGAGAAACGGAGATAAAAGTACATCATCAAGTTAAATCTCTCCAGTGTGCATTTCATATCAAATAACTAATGGCCTACTGACTCACCGAGATTGTCTGCACCTCGGGGGATGATGACGTCTGCATACTTTTTGGTCTGCGAACATAAATGTTCAAGATCATTTAGGGCACAAAGAATGAAGTAACAGTGAGGAAGCAGAGGGAAGGTGTCTAATTACTATCCCTTTTCTGACAAAGCACAGTTAAAAGCAGCTATAATAATGGAGAAGCGTGGTTTTACTAACAGGAAGACAGAACTCCTCAAAGGCTGGCTTCACAAAGTTGATATACTGGTTCAAAATCTGCTCCAGCTGTCTGCCTCTCTCACTGGTGTCCCGTAACACTGATAGAAACAAGAAAACACAGTTAGTATATAGCGCTTAACCGTTTTAACACCTTCATCCTCATGTAGCTTAATGTCATTATTTTCCTGTTTAACGCTCTAATGCTGCTTTGGCAATCTGTATTGTATAATAAGTTATTTGCATTGATTTCTATTAAACAAATTAAATTTTTCCTAGGTTCAGGTAATGATACCGACCCTGAAAATCACTCTCATTATAATCAACAAAGCTCATAGATCTGCTACAATCGACAAAGAGCATTACTTAAACCAAACTGCAAGTGAAATGTCAGTCAGGTCATGTACCTCTTCGTGAGAGACGCGTGTCTGGGTCTGTGTCCACGAACAGCTTCATTTGGAACAGATCTCGAATCTCTTGCGAGTAGAACATGAGAATCCCCTCAAAAAGAACCACGTCTGCTGGATACACGGTGACAAACTCATCCTTCCTGTGAAAGGTGTATGATTCATAATAAGTCAAACAGTGGTTCACACATCAATGCGCCCAAAATAGCAGCGTGTGAAGAGACAGAGAGCAGTGCTGACCTGGAATGGGTAACAAAGTCATAAACTGGGATGTGCACGGTCTCCCCCTCAATGATGTCATGCAGGGTCTTCATGACCAGCTCATTGTCGAAAGCATCTGCGAATGACAGAAACATTTAAAAAAAAAAAAAAAAAAAATAGAAATACATAAACAAACAGAATGTCTTTAAAAACCACATGAATACTGAAGACTGATAAAACACCAGTTTCCTACATGCATAGAAACCATGTGGGTTGTTAGTTTTTGTCCCCATTCCGTGAATATAAATGAGCATGTTTGAACTTCTGCGTAAACTAACAACCTCTTTAACCACCCTCAGACAGGAAAGTACCTGGGTGATCGAAGTTGAACTGGCCCTTGAGCGCTTTTGCTTTCTGTTCAGGTGTGAGCTCCCTGTAAAAGCTGTCTTGACTGAGGATGACCACCTGCCGCTGGTGACGGTCAATCTTATTCTGCCCCAGCAGCTCCATGATCTTCTCACATACTGAAGACTGAGAGGAGAGGACGCAAAACCACTTAGTAAATGCTAAACTATAAGCTACCTTAGCCACAGTGGTTTTGTTATTCACTTAACATCCCAGGTGATACATTTCTAAGCCCTCTAAATTATTAACATGATCAAAACGTTGCTTTGACCCAAGCTAATGCATACCTTCTATAAAAAAAAAAAAATCAATAAATACAAAAGTAGTGTTCCCCTTCAGGTCATGGACTGTGGGTATTTTTGCTGTAAAATCTTTACCAATTTTTTAAACACAAAACATTATATTGTTAATAATATTTAGCTAAGAACACTTACTGCACTGCATTCATTGTATCCATAGGTCATTATTTTTAATAACCATGTTAAAATATAAGTATTAAGTGATGAGAAATGTTAATTTAATCACCCCTAATCATAATTGCATTGCATTATATTAAAACTTTAAAATCACAAAACCAAACTTTTAAATGTCATCTTAATAAAGCACATTACAGAGAGATATGGTTGGTACTGTTACAGTTATAAGATCTCAAAGCTCCATATTCTCATAAATCATACTACCATGCCATAAAAGCCTGACACATCAAATATGATACTTTATAAAAAAAAAAAAAACTTAAATAAACTAGATTAATTATATAATATAACTACTTATTTCATGTCAAGGCTTTACTGAGTTAAAGGAATAATTGACCTAAAATAATAGGCATGTGATTTACATGTCCTCGTGTTGTTCCAAACCTGTATGATTTTTTAGTGTTTGTAGTCCATACAACTGAAGTTAGTTGACACAAGCAGTGTCCAGGAGACTACAAACCTTCTACTAAAAAAACCTTCGCTCTGATAAACATGATAAAGTGAGCCAACGATGACATAGGTGTGGTTATTTGTTGAACCATCCTTCTAACTTGTATTATAGACAAAGGAGACTTCTCTGCAGTGTCTCTGCTGACATGTGGCACGGTGGAGGAGCACGGGGGTGGGCCACGTATCCCATGTAAGGAAATTCAGCAGTGAACATGGCCTCTATTCATCGCCAAGTGTGCATTTAAAACCTGGGCTCATTCACTATTTGCCTGAATGGGTTTTGATTCCGCCCTTTATAGCTAATGAGCATAAAGCATTTTAACAGTAAGCAGCATGGCTACTGGGCTTTTTAGAAGCTTAATGGTAAATGTTGAAAGGTGGAAGTGCGATTTCCTGTACATGAAGGTCAGCGGAAGATTAATGAACGCTTGTTACTAAAACGGGGTAGTCGCGCCAATGTAAACATCCTCCGCTATTATGACGTCACGTTCCCGCAACTTTCCTACGTGAAGGAAGTCCTTTTATTTTTATAACAGCTAAGTCACAACAAGACAATTTTAAACCAGCAGGGCAACAAATAAACACAAATAAACTTCCGATGTAACGTAACGGAGACAGTCGAGGTCGCGTGCACGTAAACGACAACAGACCACGCGGCGATTCAAAACGCTGCTCCACATGGAGCAGAAACATAACGTTATCTACATTTTAAAATCTTAACGGAATACTGAATATTGTTGGTTGGTCCAAGTTTAAAATTATTTTCGCGTTTATTATTGTTGAAACTCTCTTGTCGTTTCCATTAACAAAAGATTTTACAAGTGACAAAAATATAAATGTTTAAAGTTTAATGTATAGACTTTGACCTGTAAGGTATATGGGCAGGTGAATACGTTACATTTAAAACCCCCATGTTTTTTTTATTTCTAAAAGCGCTTTCATTGTGAGCTGGCTAAAGCCACGCGGTCGCTGGAGGCACCGGCGTCACAGAAAACCTCGGTTAACATACACGAGGGCACCGGGGTCTGTATGTACGGTTACTGATAAACATTCATAAAGCTCAAACCTTTCCGCTGGCAGTGCCTCCAGCCACACCGATGAGGAACGGCTGTCGGATGTTGTGGCCGTTCTCAGCTCTGTCCTTAAGGTGTGTTTCACTGTCGCCAGCCATGCTTGCAGTGCGAGCACAAGAGTGTGTCGCTATTTTAATAAAACACACACACACACACACACACACACACTCAGCGCTCCTCCTACTGTTCACTCACTGCCTTCTCCTCAAAGAAAAACTGCACAACCTGCATAGTTCTCTTCTTCCGTTTAGTCCGATTATACAGTCTCGTGTATTTATTCATTCATTTGTTTAGTTATTTCTGCTTTTTTCATTTTTATCATTATATGTGTTTCTTATTTTTACTGAAGTAAGTGATTAATACATCTCTCAAATACAAATCTCAACATGACCAAATGAATGGCATCACATATTTCGACATTAATCTCGTAACGTTAGTTTTATTATTATTCTTATTTATTGGTGGCACTAAAACACCGTCGTAAGTAGGCATTTTCATCATCAACAAATGTAGAAAATTAATTGTATATATTTTATTTATTTTAATTAAATCTCTAATTTTTCCGGAACCGTCAAATGACATCATTAAGAGGAAACCAATCAGAGTCGCTCTGGCGTCTAAGCCCCGCCCCTAAATGCTCACTCATGGCTGGACTGATCGGAAATCTTCAGTCCTGCAGCAGGAGGTGAGTAAAGTAAACTTCTGTCAACAAGAAACCTTTTCTAACTAACGTTAGTATTTTATCAGGATTATATGCAACGTTTGCTATGTGGAAGGTTGCACTTTAGCGGACGACTGATGTTTTTTTTCTTTCGACTGTTACAGACTTTTATATACGTTAGTCATGAACTTAAATATACAAATGATTTGAACCATTATAATTATTATTATTTAAATCTCATCTAATTTATGCTTGACTGTTTTATTTTTATTACTGTAACATTATGTTTTCGTGCAAAATCTTAGTAGATTTGGTTTGTTGACACTCGTTCAGGGGGTCAAAGTTCAGTGTTAGGCATTTGAAGATGGCCCTGATGAGCTCTCTTCGGACCCCGGGTCTCTGTGGGGCCCTGTTCTACACCGGGACCAGGAGCATATCCTCAGGAACTCTTCATATTAAAGATTCACTGAACTTCTGGGGTGGTGGCCGAGTCAGACCTGAAGATGTGACAACCAAATCCGAACCAGTATGTGAGCCTGCAACAGGTAATCTGTTTATTAAAGTAAACCTCTTACTAAACCTTTCCCAATCAATCAGACTTTGCCCCATCAGATGATTACAGTCACAGCTGGCTTCACATGTCCCATTTAGTCCCTCGATACACCATGTTGTTCAGTGAAAAGCCAAATCTGACCTTTATAAATGTGTCACAGGCCGTGTCTTGTGCCAGCTACGAGCTTGTGGTGCAGCAGATGTTGATGCAGCTGTGAGGAGCGCCAGTGCTGCTTTTACTGTGTGGAGTAAATTGGCAGGCATGGAAAGAGCCAGAGTCATGCTAGAGGCGGCTAGACTCATTGAGGTAGACCGGGATTAACCCTCACCCATCCTAAAACATTGCATAATGCAGAGCTGCATTGATTCAAATCGTTTTGAGTCTGATCTTTACAGTTATTTCGTTTGCCGAGAACAGAAGAGAAGAGAGGAGATTGCTGAGATGGAGGTGGTCAACAATGGCAAGTCCATCACCGAAGCCCGTCTAGATGTGGACTCCGCTAGACTGTGCATTGAGTATTTTGCAGGACAAGCCACTACACTTTCAGGTGAGTTTTGTCATTGAGCATTCTCTTAAGATACAGTACCACATGTTAAAACGTCATTACTTAAAAAAAATTATGCTGCCACTCCAGAGTTCATTATAATTAAAAATTGTTTATTTTGAAGGAAATCTCTTGTTCTCACCAACGCTGCGTTTATTTATATTGAAACAGTAGTAAAACAGTAATATTTTGAATCATTATTACAATTAAAAAAAAGTTTTCTGTTTTTATATATTTTGATGTAATTTATTGCTCATGGACGATTTCGGTTGAAAGCAGCTTTAACTGCTTAATAATTTTTTGGAAACTGTGATAAATTACAAAATTGAAGTTTGGGGCAAGTAACATAAAAAAATAACACTATTGTTCAGCAAGAATGCATTAGGAAAGGAAAGGAAAGGACGTGACATGTGGCCAGGTATGGTTTCCCATACAAGGAATTTGTGCTCTGCATTTAAC
>JAUMHG010000034.1:3122437-3149139 GCA_032359395.1 Enteromius anoplus
GGCAGCCATTGCTGCGGCGCCCGGGGAGCAGTTGGGGGAACGGTGCCTTGCTCAAGGGTCTCACCTCAGTCGTGGTACCGAAGGTGGAGACAGCGCTAGTTATTCACTAACCCCACCTACAATCCCTGCCGGACCTGGGAATCGACCTTTGGGTTACAAACCCAACTCCCTATCCATTAGGCCACGACTGCCCCTTAAACCTCAAAAGTGACAGAAAGGACATTTATAATATTCCAGAAGATTTCAATTTAAAAATAAGTGCTTGAAAAAATCTTGATTCAAGAAAGAATCTTGAAAAACAGACTACAGTTCAACAAAAATATTAAGCCACAAAAACTGATTTTAACATTGGTAATAATAAGAACCATCATTAATAATTAAGCGTTAATGATAATTGATATCTGAAAAGCAAATCGTAATATTAGAATGATTTTTGAAGAATCGTGTGACACTGAAGACATGATGCTGAAAATACAGATTTGGTTACATTTAAAGTACTTTACATTAGAAAACACTTGTAAATGTATCCTTGATAAGCATAAGAGACTTCCTTCTTAAATCTTAATTATTACAAATGTTCGACTGGTAGTGTAAGTAAAATAATAGTTGGTCTAACTTCATACTGCACAGGTGTGTTTAGACTATTCTTCTATTCTCAGGTCAGCATGTTCAGCTGCCAGGAGGTTCATTTGCTTACACACGTCGGGAGCCGCTAGGTGTGTGTGTGGGAATAGGAGCCTGGAATTACCCCTTCCAAATTACAGCCTGGAAATCTGCCCCTGCCATCGCTTGTGGTATGTGATACACACATATATATATATATATAAAATATAAGTTATATAAGTGTGTTTTAGAACACTGGAATCACAGAATGTATTCCTTAAATATAGGCATCCACGATAGGCCAATAAATGATGTTATAAATGGAAAATAACAAAATTTGATATGATTCTCTCTCAAAATAATTAAAATGAAATAATAATCAAACTAAGGTGCAGCTAGATACGGTGTACAGTACAGATACGCATGAAGTACACTTGATAAACTTTATTTTAAGTAGCTTATGTCGGTGTGCTAGAATTTATAAATCAATTGTATAAAGTCTGCAACACATATGAGACTGTTTTGGTTACAGAAGTAGCTGTATAGCAGATGTGTAACAGTAGCAGGCAGTTACATCTACATAATTACAAAATGTTCCATATCTTAGTTACATGGTAAAAACATTTTGTTTTATGTAAGTACAACAGCTACCACTAATTACTTAATAGGTAATTACTCTGTATTAGGGACACCTTAAAATTAAGTGTTACCGATATTTCTTTTTAAAAGAAAAATGTACTAGCTGAATGCAGGGTGACCCACATTTAGTTCTTAATCAATGTGTACAATTAAACTGTTTGCTCATAAAGCCGCATTAACAAGAGAGGTCAAAGGGATATTTTGCATAACATTTACAAGATAACATCTTTAACTATTAAATTATGGCACACATAACACGTCCTGCTACAGACGTGAAGGATACCTTGCAGGTGTTAAATCTGAAAATGTTTCACCTGGTGCACTGTTAAACATAATCTTTGACCCTAATCCTGGTGAAGAATTTTATTGGTTTAGTATTCTCTTAGTTTGCTCTTGGTCTGTCCTAGATCTGTGCCTGAAATGATTATCATAATACTCTTCAAACACAGTCTTCTATTCCCATTCAATTGTAGGCAACTCTATGGTGTTCAAGCCATCGCCGGTGACCCCTGTGACTGCAGTGCTGCTGGCTGAGATTTATTCACAGGCTGGGGCCCCTGAGGGCCTCTTAAATGTGGTGCAGGGCGGACAGGAGACGGGTTCTCTGCTTTGTCATCACCCATCTGTGGCGAAGGTCTCCTTCACAGGAAGTGTGTCCACGGGCAAAAAAGTAAGGCGACCCGAGCAGTAATCATAGAACTTCTTCTCTTAAACAATTTGTTTAAGTAAGGTTGAAATTTTACTCATCCAAGTTTGTTTCTCCATTGGAACAGATCTGGAGAAATATTACATGACTTGCTCTGCCGTGAATGGGTGCTGTCAGAATAAGACTCCAAACAGCTGATAAAAACAGTAACCTCTCCAGTCCATCAATGCAGTTTATCCAGTCGGGCTTGTGTGTTTTCACTTTAACCAGTTGCTTTGGGCTAAAATGCAGGTCTTCTATCCATAATAATATCTTCTCCAGTGGAAAAAAAGATCTAATTTGAATCGGGAGAGAATTATGCACAGATCAAGCAAGTGAAAACAATCTAAAGCGATGGTTTAAAGTAAAAGCAACTTAAATTTACAAACTGAAAAGCTGCGTTTTAAAGTTTAAAAATATCCTATTGAAAAGTTGTGTGTTTGTCATATACAAGACGTTAACCCAAGGACTGGTTTGGATTATTGTGATGTTTTATTCAGCAGTTTGGACTCTCATTCTGACAGCACTCATTCAATGCAGAGCCCACGTACAGTATTGCTTAGCAAGTGATATAATGTTACATTTCTCCATATCTGTTCTGACGAAGAAACAGTCAATTTCCTGAAAATTGTAATCCTTAAATCTAAGCGGTGTGTATTATACCAGATATTATGCACTCTATTTCGAACGTCACTACAAGTAGTTGTAATGGACACTATTGTGGAATGCACTTCTTTCATTCAAATGCACATTTTGGCCCAACAGATAATGGAAATGGCTTCCCGAGGGGTCAAGCCAGTGACACTGGAGCTAGGTGGGAAATCTCCACTGATCATCTTTGAGGACGCTGACCTAGAAAACGCTATCAGAGGAGCACTCATGGCCAACTTCCTGTCTCAAGGCCAGGTACTGTACTGGAAAGTCTAGTCAAAATATGCACATAGGCCTTTTTCTCTCTCTGTTTTATATAATACTTAATGTCATTAACGTCACTTATTTTCCTCATATTTATTTTTAATAATTCACTAGTTTGTCTGCAATTATCCATTCGTAATATCAGCCCAAACAGACTGGGCACTAATAATAAAAACCCACTGACATTGATGCACATGCGGTGTATGGTCACCTAGAAATATGCTCTTCAGTAGCTCAATTTCCATACAAATATGTATTATTTATACACTTATTAATAAGTATTTTTGTATTGGCCACTTGTAGGTGTGCAGCAATGGCACCAGAGTTTTCGTGCAAAGTTCAATACTTCCTCAGTTCTTAAAAGAGGTGGTCAGGAGAACTAAAGCCATCCAGATTGGTGACCCTCTGCTGGACGAGACTCGTATGGGGGCTCTGGTCAGCAAACCACACCTGGAAAAAGTGCTGGGATACGTGAAGCAAGCTAAGAAAGAGGTATTTCTTATAGTAGCATGATTGTATCGGTTACTGTATGATATGGTTTGGTTTAAAGTAGTGAGCTTTTCTTGATAGGGAGCCCGAGTGCTCTGTGGAGGGGAGCCCTTTATCCCAGCAGATCCTAAACTAAAAGATGGATACTACATGACACCATGTGTGCTCGGTGAGTTAAAAAACTGTTGGCAGCTGCAGAGATCATGAGTTTTGGAAACATACACTGTTCTTCTCCTGCAGTCCGTGTTGTGTGTTCATTTGTGTTTTGTTCTCAGACGGCTGCACAGATGACATGACGTGTGTCAGAGAGGAAATCTTTGGGCCTGTGATGTCAGTGATGTCCTTTGACAGTGAGGACGAGGTTCTTCAGAGAGCCAATGACAGCGCTCTGGGTCTGGCTGCAGGAGTCTTTACTAAGTAAAGTGAAAATGTTTTTTTTTTGTTCACTACCATTCAGTTGCATTCAGGTTTTTAATGCTCTTGATGTTCTTAATTGATCAAAAAAAAACAAAAAACAGTAATATTGCAATTA
This sequence comes from Enteromius anoplus, assembly GCA_032359395.1. Lineage (NCBI taxonomy): Eukaryota > Metazoa > Chordata > Actinopteri > Cypriniformes > Cyprinidae > Enteromius > Enteromius anoplus. Next base: position 3,126,301 of record JAUMHG010000034.1, read on the forward strand.
AAAATTTTATTGTAATTAATTCGAAGCTGAATTTTCAGCCTCATTACTCCAGTCTTCATGAGACCTCAGAAATCATTAGTGCGGTCAATCAGATAATTGCATCCAAAATAAATTTTAATTTACATAATGTGTGTGTGTGAATACCTTATATGTATTATGTGTAAACACATGCATGTATATATTTATGGAAAAAAACATGTTATATTGATGTTAAATATACTTGTATGTAAATACGTACTTCTAAAATATTTACTGTATGTTTATGTCTTTAAATATACATAATTAATAAACACAGCAGGCATACATATATTATGCAAACCTTTATTTTGGATGCAATTCATTGTGATTAATCATTTGACAGCACTAGAAATCATTCTAATATATGCTGATTTATTGCTCAAGAAAAATGCATTATTATTATAATATTTGAAAACAGTGCTACTTCATGTTTTTGTAGAAATGTTGATCTTTTATCAGGATTCTTTCATTAAAAAGTTCAAAATGAATAGCGTTTATTTAAAATATATATATTTTTGATGATGTAAATGTTTCTTCTGTTGCATTTAAACTGACTTGCAAAAAACTGACTCTAAACTTCTGAAAGATAGTATGTTTGTTTGGGTGTTATTTCTGCAAGTTAAAAAAAGCTATACTTACATTTTCCTCTCCTGTCTGTTTCTGACTCATCAGAGATGTTAAGAGAGCTCATCGTGTTATAGAAAACATGCAGGCTGGATCTTGCTTCATCAACAATTACAATATTACCCCCGTGGAGGTGCCCTTTGGAGGATACAAGGCCTCAGGTGGAGTTTGTGTTTGCTCTGTAACATTCAACACACACTGTACTCAAATTAAACATGACTTTTTTTTACTGATTTTAGGTATTGGAAGGGAAAATGGCCAGGTGACCATTGAATTTTACTCTCAGTTGAAGACTGTGGTGGTGGAGATGGGTGATGTGGACAGTCTATTCTGAACACAAGCCAGGTGTATTCTGGTTACAGATCAATGACTGAATCTTCCAGGAAGATCTTAAAATGCAATTACCAGCGTTCTTTAAAAACTAACGCACAGTTGTTGAAATATTGACCGTCATTAAGTATTAATTAATCTCCACCATTCCATTTTTACAGCTGCCTGTTAATATTTCTCAATAAAGTGTCTGTACTGTAGGATGGTGCAATTTTTCATGAGCAAAAAGTATGTTAATGGCATTCTTTTAGAGTAACTGTTATATTTGATTATTAAAAACTTTAATGGGATATTTTGGTTAATGTTCTTCTGTATCAGACAGTGCTTGTGCTGTGAATATATGCTTTACCTATTCATTTGGTCGAGGAGACACTATGCATGTAATATATATTTAAAGTAATGACAAAAAATGATGCATCATCACTAAAAAAGAATATTTCATGTACGGTAGTGTAAAGTATTGTTTATTTTATGTGTATACTCATACAAGCGACTGATGTGTCATACATTTTAACATTTTTTTTGTACTACAAACAATAACTCCAACCAATAAATATATAAATTCTTGAATATGAGGAGCAACTAATTCCCCAGTAAAACCTTTTAAACCTTTACCTGTTAAAAATACATTGTAGCTCAATTAACTTAAAAAAAAATAAAAGTTAATATATAATACCAGAAACCCTTTAAAAAAATGTTGTCTGTCTCAACTTGTGGTTTCAAAAGCATTTCTTCTTTTTCCTCCTTATCACTTTGCCTCGGACACATTTCCTCTGTGCATAATGGAAAAAAAAAAACATGAATAAATAATAAATGAATAAATCTCTATAAAGAAATTAATAAATACCCTACCTTTCCTATAGCTTTTTTGGGCTGTTTGAACTGTGCGACAGATTCTGCAAAAGGTCAAGACAATAGAACTGTTTAAAAAAGACGCGTCTCCACCTCTTTCCACTATAGAAAAGTGAAGGTAAATTATCTCAGATATGGCTGCCGTCACCTTGTGAAAAAGTCATCTTTTGGTGCCTGATTCAGCACAGTAATTATTGATTTGGAGGCAGTAGTCATAAGTAGTCAAAGTCCCACCCAAACCCCCACAGATCCAATCGCTAGCACACAATCATGATGCCACATACCCCGTTTTTATAGCCTCAAAAAACGAACTTATTAGGATACCAAACACTTAAACATACATCAGTGTGCACTACATAAGCACTACATAAAATGACAAAATCATCTATTTATTTGAAATATGTTTTGATTTATTTGATACTATTTGTTAATATGGACTGTTAATACTAAACAGGTTTATGTTCTATATTGCAGCCAGCCACAAGATGGTGTTTTGGCTTCACTTTTCATGATGTGTGTGACACTAGGTTAGACGAGACCTTCTGAACAAAAACCTCTGTTTTACATACTCACCATCTTCAGAGGGCAGGTCCTGCTCACAGTTTCTCACCTGTCACAAAACAGAGAAACTTTTCATAGTCTGAATCCAGTCTGATAAACGCATATCAAAGTTTTTCCAGTACAACATCTGCTTTGTACCGTTTTCGCTTCTCTGATTTGAGAGAGAGTGGGTGTCTCCATCTCCATGTCGTTCTCACTCAGCTGGTTTCCCTCCAGCAGCTTCCCAAGTCGGCTCTGTGCTGCCGTCACGCGCAACTTCATGCTGTGGAAGCGAGACTGAATATCGCCCACTTTGAAGTGCACTGCAGTTCCCTCGAACCACAGGCTGTCATTTACCCCTGCCTTAAATCCTGGTGGCTCATACTCGGGTGGAGTGACTTCAATTGAGACAAAAGCACACCAGTCGTTAAGATATTTCACTAAGCACATTCCTTTTTTTCCTCAATGCATTACTAGCAGAAGGATGTAAAAGCAGTATATTGTACCTTCATCATAGTAGAAGAGTTTCATAGTGAGGTAAACCCCTGTGGGCAAAACCTCTAGGTTCTGCATGAGGAGGAACAGCTTCCTGATCAGGAGCATTGAAGCTTTCTTTGTGTCCTCCACGGTCACTCTTATGTCCCCAGTCGCAGTACTGAAATGAAGAAAAGAGGAAAGGATTATGTATGTGAGGTGGAGATGGAGGTTTTTGCATTAATGTACTGTGTACACTACCAATCGAAGTGTGGAATGCATTTATTGATTAAAAATCAACAGTAAAAATTTACAATACTACACCTCAGGATGTCCATCTGGGGTCCACACTCTGAGTATCTGAACTTAAACTGGTAGGACTCAATGACATGCTGAGAAAACAAACACGTAAGAGTAAAATCAGCCAGTTTGGAAAAGTATTATTAAATGTCCACTTTTTAACAATTAGATCTATGCCTCAACATACATTGAAATCGTTTTTCTCCAGGTTTGATTTAACATTATTCTACTTTGGGTCCAAAAAGGGCAAACCTCAAGATTTTCTAGAAAACACATACTGTATGGGAATATAATATTCTTTAGAATTTGGCTTTGGTATACAAGATACCTGATAGTATAGATGATTTTAAACACAAATATATATATATATAGTCCTTGGCATCAAGAAATTGATTTGAAATCTCAATGGAAGATTGGAGACTTACATGGCTGTCATCTGGGCTTGTGTGTACCTGCAACAACAACAAAAAAAACTAAAAATGTAAATAATGTGGGTTTTTTTAAAAATGAAAATATTATAAATATTATAGAATTTAAAACATGCATGCTGACCCCAATGACCACCATTTGAAGCTGCAAAATATAAAGATAAATTAAATAATAATTAAAAAATAATAATAATTTAAAAAAGAGAAACTCAGGTTTACATCTAAATATGATGCTTTTGACTTACATATCTCTTCTCCAATGCATCAAAACTTCCCAACAGCCTTGAAGGACAGAAGTATGGTTATATTGACTTTGTATACCATTGTATTTTACACTTCAACAAAGCATTACAGAAATACTTTCAAAAATACATTTTAATATACAAACAGCAATTTACTATACATAAACAACATATAAAATAAAATTACCATTTGACGAGTTTGTGGGCTTCAGGGCATGAACAATCCTGTTTGAGGACTTTGATACACAAATCTAAAGAACAACAGAACAACAGACTGTATGAGATCTTTCAAACAGCCTGATGTACATCCATTAATAAATACCTTCCAGGTATCTGGATCTGTAGGAGTCCTCTGGAAATATCCCACGCAGATAAGTGATGGAGGACACAGCTATAACCACCATGCGTTTGACAAAAACCAGCGACTGGGCTTTAGTATCCAGTGCCTGACGAAACACAGGGGCTTAGCTGATTTATAATACTGCTTTAAAGCAGCTTTACAAAGAATAGTGTCTTGAACTCCATATCCACATGCAGAAATTTATTTAAGGACAATTAATAGAGCACACAGTATTTTCATAAAAAGCTACATTATAATGTACATGTAATAGTATTATAATTTGGGGGGCCTTGAAGGAGTAGTTCACAAAAAAGAAAAATATTTGTTGAAAATCTAGGCCATCGAAGACGAAGAGGTGTCTTTTTCAGAACAGATTTGTAGAAACTTTGCATTACATCATTTGGTGACCAGCATTATTGTGATGTTTTTAGTTGTTTGGACTCTCATTTTGGCGGTAACCTTGGTATTAAAATATATAACTGTTACCACGATATTAATAGTAGCCTAGGCTATATATATATATAATTGATACCACAGTAACGTACTTGTTTACTTAGTCTACCTTTAGTCGAAAAAATGACAATGGTAACTTAATTGAATCGAGCTTGGTAACTTTATCACGGTAACGTTATAAGGTTTTTTATTATTAAATAATTTAAACATGTTATTGATTCTGTATCTCACCTCAACAATCACCTGTTTGTCTTGAGCTAGTGACTTCTGTCTGGTTGTCATGTTTGAGCTTTACGTTAACGTAACTGTTAACGTTATTAGCTTCCTCAGAGAGAAATGATCTCCTCAACCTTTTACGGCATAAAAAACTAATTCGGCACGTTGTTAACTTGAAAAATCTGCCGTTGTTTATGTAAAGCAAAGTGTTACTTGATTAAGACTATCGTTTATTAGTGCCATGCACAGAATAACTTACAGCGACGACGGTTTAATGTAAATTGCGGCGCGGAATAAACGCGCGCGACACATACCTGTCACTATCACGCGCATTTGGCGGTAAACAGAGTCAGCAACAGATAACAGTTTGGAAAAAAACTTATGTATTACTACACATTTATGTACTGTATATTACTATATATACTGTAGATAGATTTTTTTTAAAGAAGTCTCTTCTGCAATTATGCATTTATTTAGTCCAAAGACCAGCAATAACAGAAAAATATTTAATTATTGTTTTGTTTTGTATGTACTATTTTAATATTTTTAAAGTTGTAATTTATTCCTGAGTTCAAAGCTCCAGTTTACTCCAGTCACATGATCTTTCAGAAATCATTCTAATATTCTCATTTGCTGCTTAAAAACATAAATTAGGCCTAGTAGTAGTTGTAGTAGTATTACTATTATTAGTTGACCTGTATAGTAGTGTCACGCCCTTGTCTGTGTTCTATGTCACAGTTTTGGTTTTGTTCCAGTAATTCCTATGTTTCCTTATTTGGTCATTCCTGTTCTTGTTTAGTTGATTTAATTAACCCTTGCCACCTGTGTTCCTCACCTGCCCTGCATTTACCCCTGTGTACTTAAGCCTTGTGTATTCTGTGCTGTGTGTCGATCGTCAATGTTAAATGGATGTGCAGCTCTTTGTTTATTGTCTTTTGATTTAAGTAAAAATACTTGTTATACTTTACTACTGCGTCTCTGCCTGCCTGCTTCCTGCTACAAAAACCGTGACAAGTAGTAACTTTATAAATGTCTTTATCATCACTTTTGATTTGCTGATCAAGATACAAATCACAGGCTAAATGTTTCTTGAACATTTCTGAAGGATAATGTGACACTGAAGACTGGAGAAAATTCAGCTTTGATTACGGCAATAAATTACATTTTACCTTAACATAGATAAACAAGCTTTCCATTGATGGATGGTTTGTTAATATTTGGCCGAGATACAACTGTTTGAAAATCTGGAATCTGTCCAAACAAAGTCCATAGCAATGCACATTACTAAAACAAATTAAGTTTTGATATAGTTTAAAAATATGATTTCTGGCATTAAAAAAAAAAAAAAAATCACTCAGACCAGTACAATACATTGTTACAAATATAGCCATGCTACTTATGGACACACACACATACATACATATAAGTACTATAGAAAAAAGCAGTTTTTTGGGTTTTTTTCAATTTACAAAAATGTATTTATTGTTTGAAATGCAGGAATGTGTGACAATACATTAAGCTGGTCCCAACAGTATAACATCTATTTTCACAACAAAAAGGTCTGAAAGGTCCACACTATACATACTAACTCAAATGTTACAATACATTTCAGGTAGTTTCAATACCACTCCTAGATGGATGTGCTAGGCTAACTAGTAGCAGTGCTTCATGATGACAGTCCTTGTACAAGCCCATTACACTATGCTGCACAATCTAGTGTGTTTTTTATTGTTGTTTGGAGAAGTAGTCTTTGCTCTGCTGGACGTCGGGCTTAATTGTGTCTTTTCCGGGCTTCCATCCGGCTGGGCAAACTAGAAAAAAAATAAGCAACAACAAGAAACTAAATATATATTTAATATTTGTGTTGTTAATTATTTGTAAAAATGAGCTGATATTGAAACCCATTTATTTTCTGCCTCTTTGATTTTACATGGAACACACTGCTTTGTATGAAAGGAGTAGTATGTAAAAATAAGTACAACCAGTACATAGACAAGAAAATATGCTGTACCTTCTCCATGTTTGTCGGTGAACTGAAAGGCCTGCACCAAGCGCAGGGTTTCATCGATGGAGCGGCCCACTGGCAGATCATTGATGGTTATCTGCCTCAGAATGCCCTTGTCATCAATGATGAAAAGTCCTCTAAGTTAGGAAAGAAAAAAAAAAAAGAATACAAGACACCTGAATGTTTTTTTTTCTAATCTTGTGTGCCAAAACTAAGTGCCATGACTACTACTATTGTTCAAAGGTTTATGGTTGGCAAGGTTTCCTTAAAAGTCATTTCTTATGATCACAGAGCATGCATTAATTTGAGCAAAAAAATAAAGTAAAAACTGTAATATTGTAAAATATTTTAACAAGTTTTAAAATTACAATTTTCTATTTACATTTTTTCTATATATATAATTTATTCCTGCAATGCAAAGCTGAATTTTCAGCATCATTACTCCAGTATTCAGAGTCACATAATTCTTAAGAAATCATAATATGCCCATTTGCTGCTGAAAATATTTCTTATTACTGTCTCTGTTGTTGAGCTGCTTAATATTTTTGTGCAAACTGTGCGAAAGAGCAGCATGTATTAGAAATAGAAATCTTCTGTAAAAATGTAAAGGTAATATCACTTTTGATCAATTAAATGCTGAATTAAAGGAAGCCTTAAATCAATAATGACTTAAAACCTTTCATACACATTGTACATGGTATTTTTAAAATATGCAATTTGATTTAGGTAGTCCTCTCATACCTGTATGCAATACCCTCATCTTCCTTAAGTACACCATAGTCTTTAGATATGGAGCGGAGAGAATCTGCCACCAGAGGGACTTTCATATGCCCTAAACCGCCTTGTTTCCGAGGTGTGTTTATCCTGTAATCATCACACAAATAAAACATTGTCATTCATTAGTAAGTTTAATATAGGAAGCAACACAGTCTATAGAACTATAAAATAAATAAAGACAAGGTTGTTTTAGGCACAGAATGACTGTAAATCTAAAGAGTGGACTATAAAGAATAGGGGGCAGAAGGCAGGGGTTCATATAATGAGGAATCACATCTTCCCCAGTGCAAAAATTATTACAATTTATTATTGATTAAAACTAAGCTTCTGAACATGACCTTGCAAGTTAATTCTGAAAGTTGATTCATGACTAATTTTTTAATAAACTTGATATACTGCAGAATGTACAGTATTTTAATTTCAGATTAGGTCTGCGGTGGTGGAAATTAATACACTTTGTTGTTGCCTTTATTTAATCAATCATTTAACTGCCTTCCTTCTCAAATGTGTATTTTTAGAACGGAATCAAATGTTGTTGAGATGAATCAAAACCGCTGCTAGCCTTTGGGTTGTGTTGCAAGTTTGTAATTGAGGTCATTGACACAGTTTTAGTCGTGCCACACCAGACATGTCAGTTATGCTTCTGCTCCTAACTACAGGAAGAACCAATGATGTATGATGAGATAAAGGAGAAAAAAGCTGTCAATGTCAAACCTTATGTTGTTACTAGTCATAACAGGGTAAGACAAATGTGTATATAAACATCTGACATGACATCAGGCCTGATAGCCAATGTGAGACGAACATTATCATTAACAAATACTAAAACTGAAAGCATAAGAAAAAAAAATTATGTTGACATTTTATTTCAGCTAGCTGTGTTGTAGTTTAATTTCTTAAATTCTTAATTGAAGTAACGCTTAATAAAAAAGTATATACATATAAAAAAATTTAAATAACAAACTCCAACTACTAAAAACTGCAATAGTATGATAACGATACTGCATGTGAGATCACCATTGTGTTAAACATGTTTCTTCTGTGCGCAACATCAAATGTGCACGTATGACATCACCCCTTGAGTTTGACATGGTTTTTTCTTCTTCATCTTTATCACTCACCAGGCAAGATGGCAGAAGTGGGAGTCAACAGAGGCACCAATGACCTCACAGTTGATTTTCCTGAACTCCTCGACTGCATCACTGAAGGCGATGATCTCAGTGGGGCACACGAAAGTGAAATCCAATGGATAGAAGAATAACACAACATACTTTCCTAGAAAAAAAGAGAAACGTACTTGACTCGAGTGCACAGGGTGTACACAAATGTTACACTAATAAAATATTTGTGTGATCCAAAGTCACTCCCTTGAGTTTCCTGACAATACTTCCTTATACAAGCATATTGTTTACAATCAAATATTGTTCATGTCTCAAATATTGCATTCTGTTTGTGTAACGCCAGCTCTTCTTCGCCACATTAATGTCATACCTTTGAAGTTAGACAAAGTGAGATCTTTAAACTGTCCATCTGGCATCACAGCTTTGGCTGTGAAGTCTGGAGCAGGCTTGCCAATATGAGCATTTCCAGCTGCCATTTTCTATTGGGTTCGAGAGAGAGAGAAAAAATGCGTTTCAGTGCCACATTATCCTTTCAGAAATCTTTCTAATATGCTGATTTATTACTACAATTGTCAATGTTGGAAACAGTTGTGCAGCCAAATATATTTTTTGTAACAATTTTTTACCAAATATAAAACATTTCTAAAATGTAAATCTATGCTGTGACTTTTTTGTTCATTTAATAGATCCTTGGTTAATAAAAGCATTCATTTCTTTCAAAGAAGAAAGAATAAAAATGTACTGATCTCAAACTTTTTGAACAGTAGTGTAAATGAATGCTTCTCTTTTTAATATTTTAATGATCAAAGATATATGTATATATATAGAGAGAGAGAGATACCTCCTTGTTAAAAAGAATAAAGAATAAAAATACGACAGTTAGTCCTCAGGAAGTCCTTTTCTGTATTTCGTTATGTCAAGGTTTCCTAATTTGCAACCCATGTGCATAGTTACTAACTTCCGTTAGGTTAAAGTTTTTGTGGGTTTTTTAAGCATTTTTATTTATATGTATATACAAATGTATTATCAAAATTTTATATAACAGTGTTTAAACCTCCGACGTTCTTATTGCATATGAGAAACACAGTAAAAGCACGTTTCATTGATCCAAGTGCAACAGGTGTGTGCTTTAAAAAAAAGTTTAAAAGGCAACAGTTCACAATGCATTAATGACTCAAACTTTTTTAAAGACACATCGCACTATAGATTGCATTACAGAAAACGAAGCTTTCACAACAAACACACTCACAAATAATTACATGGAAATTTCTATGATAAACAACAGCATTTAAAAAAGTGCTCGGTTACTTCACATGAAACGCAGTGGAAAGAGTAGAAATAGCATTGCTTACCTTCAATTGTAACCACAGCCCGAGTGCCTCTGCCAATGAATGAGTGTGAACTCACGGCAGTGCTCTGTGTTTAAATAGGTCCTGCTGAAATATCGCGAGACTCCGCGAGCTCCAGTGCCTCGAGAACGAAATGCTCTGTGGAATGACCAAATTACAGAGATCTGTTTATGGCAGCATGACTTTGCACATTTTCACACTTCAGACACATACGGAGAAGTGCTGTTTCCAAAATCATTGTTATACAATTGGCAAATACTAGCTAATGTAATGCCTAACGTTACTTAGCTACTTACAAAGATAGCTACAAATTTGCAGTAAGCAAAATAGAACAAGTTAGGCATAGGGGTTATCATAACAATGATTTTAGTGGGTTTAGTCTATTTTTAGTCGTAACAAGACAAGCTGTGAACTGCATTTGTTTGAAAAAGAGTAAAAATGGTGTAAACATACGTGTTACAGTTAACTAATAGCCTATTTGTTTCTCCCTCAAGCAGTACTTCTTTAAAACTATATTGTTCCTCAACTAAGTTAAGGTTAATTAAGCATAGGTTTTTGATGTCATGGGGCTTCTGCCATGTGACTTTCTGGGTTTGTCATTTAATTCAGTTGGATTTTCCTCAACTTAATGATACATTATGCAACTGCAGGCCCTCACTGACTTCACAGTTCACAGATTATTATAATCTTTCTTCCCTATACACATTCCCTGAATTGCTATGTCATAAGATGAATGCACTGTGCGTTTCCTTGTCGAGGAGGAAACACGGTTCATGGAATTTTCCCTTCTCATGTCAGACTGCTGTTTTAACATTCCTTTAGGGTTTGCCAGTGTTTACACTTATTTCATTTTTTATTTCCTCTTCTCTGTTATCTGCAGCAGTTCCCACAACGTAAATCATTGCACTCATCCAAACATGCATAAATCTTTGTCCAATAAACACAATAGCTTGGCATTCCCAACACTTCCTGCATTTAGACTATCTCATGTTCTTTGTTTTTAGCGAGCGAGCTGTCATTTACAGACTTCATCTTTTTTTCGTCTTTTACCTCCCCCTCTCTTTCAGCGTCCCGTCTCTCAACCTCGTTGCCATGGGCACCAATGAAGGGCCTGATAAGAGGCGGCCGGACACAAAGAGATCATATTAAAAACGCAGCTGCGGGCTTCAGATCAAATGATGCCTCAAACGCGTGTTTTAAAAGGAGCCGCTTTCAAGCTACAAACATGGGCATAATCAGCATATCTCTCATCATTACCAATGACCGTCTCTACTGCTTTGTGTCACATTCACAGGTTTTAGTTCAGCATGTATAACAAACAACTTACTTCAAAGTGGGTTCAGTATGCTAAATCATAAAAGGAATGTTTCAGGAGGATTACATATCTAGACAGACCTGCAGCGTGAGTCAATATGAAATGTTTGACAAGTTTTTAGTAGGCTTACTGCTGATAAGAGCAATAAAACATAAGGATATAGTCATAAATCATGTTATTCAGGTTACTTGATCCTTGCAGTTGTTAAAACGCACTAACTCTGATTCTGTACACTTTCATTTATGCGTTGTCATTATTATTTTTTGTTTTACTTTATTGTACATCAAATTATAAGTCAAGTCATTGACATACATGTTACATGTGAGACCCATTCAGTTAATAATTCAACTTTTAAAATGATACAGGCAAATGGCTAAATTTACATTTTCATTTGCATGCAAATATATTACACATATTCCTGTAAATTCAAAAATAGGGTTATTGCTATGTTGCATAGTACTTTTCAAATAGAATGACCAGTGCTCAAATGTCAAAATATCCTTGCTCTCGTGCATCTCTTCACTTCAAAACAACTCTGACTGATACTATGCTTTGTTCACTAGGGATTATTCCACATAAACTGGCTTTGTTAGTGCTTGTTTTGAGGAGGTCCTGCTGTCAGTGCCTGCTGTGATGGGAAACTGTTTTTCCCTCATGCCATTTCTTTATTAACATGCAGCCTGTTTTGCACAATTGGATCACTACATGGACTTATTTACATATCCCTCATACTGAGAAGTGTGCAGCTCTAGCCTGACAGTAATCAGATAAAGCAGCGGTCTAATTTACCCAGGCTAATGAGTACATCTATGTTGGTGAAGTACATGGCAACATATGACTTTGAGGTATACATATTTATTAAGAATAAGCTGAATATATATATTTGTTAGACATATTTAAATCGCAACAAAGCTCGTGATAATCTGAATTTCTATTAGGCTCACAATGCTCTGGATCTCAGCTAAAATAATCTTTTGCATCACCTTATGTTAAAGAAGTACATAGCAAACTATTAAAAATAGTACTTATATAATTAAAAAACACTTAAATATGAACTGAATGCAATATTTTTGGAAAACTATTGCAATTAAATGAAAACATATTGTAATTTAAATGTATGTTAAATGCTATTAGTAGTGGACTTTAAGTTCCGATGTAATATATTAAAAAATATATTAACTGTAAGTGTAATATTGATTAACACACTACAGATACAATTATTGTCAAGGACATTTAGTATGTTAGTCAAAACATCAAAATAATAAAACATATTGATATAAAATATACGTTAAGGTAAAGTTAAAAGGGACGCACCCAAAAATGAAAATTCTGTTATTTACACACCTCAAGTCATTCCTAGTTACCTCCTTATTAAGTTTCCCTCCATGGAAGGGCAAATTAAAGAGATCTGTTTACGGCAGCATGACTGTGCACATTGTCTGTTTCGGACACATGTGAAGATGTTAATTAAATTTACAATTATTTTAATTTACTTTTTTTAGTGATCTATTTTTTAAATTAAATTAATTAGCCTATTACAAATTTTTTTTAAATATAACAAAATATAAGTCCCTTTAACTTCACCTAAATGGCCTTTTATATATTAACTGCCAGCAGCAAGTACAGCATTTTTTTTTTTTTTTTAAATAGGCCTACTTCAAGATTCAAAGAGCTCTTGACGGTTTGACGTCATAATGAGCTTTTAAAACCTTTGAAGAAATCTGGAAGAAATATTTAAACAGTTTTCATGTTTACATAAATAATTATTATAAAATAAAATAAAATATATCACAGACCGAATGCAAGAAGAGCCGTTTTTATGAACAGACATTTCTATTGAAACATTTGTATATATATATAATATATTTAAATAAAATCTTATACATTTGTAATAATAAAGTCTTTGATTTCGGTGTGTTAGATGTAACAAGCTATTGGCCATGTTTCCACACAAAGTGGAAGAGGCCTTTATTACATTAACTTAACTACTGATTTACTTGTTAACTAGTAGTTGCATCTACTGACCTAGTTGCATGTTATAATGAGAAATGTCATTCTCTCCACTTTCCCTTTACTGTCCAGATGTTTTGTTTCCTAAACGTCTGTTCACATATAACTGTTATACAGTGTGTTAAATACACTTCAGTCTTTCAGTTCATCTTGGATATGTTCCACTGCAGTTCTCTTCAGTCTCCACTATCATCAAGTCCTTCTTTGGGCTGTGTAGCTACATTCTTGTTTGTGCAGTACAGCAGATGATAAGAAAGGTTTGATTTGTTAACAGATATCATAACTCTAATATAGAAAACTAGCATTAGATTCTTGCATGATCTTTCAATATCTGTACAAAATCAAAAATGTTCTGGTGGTGCGCGCAGAAAAAAAGTGTTTGATTTTCTTTGGAACGCATCCAAAAATTGCTAATTTCATGAATAATTACAAAGAAATGGCACGCAATGCATTGAATTAAACATAAAGTTGTTTTATTGACAAATTAAAAAAATTACTGGAGAAATAAAAAATAAAATCAACCATTTAAAAAAATTTGAAGTGTAAGCTATGTTGTCGTGTGTGTGTACAGAATCTATCCAATTATAGAATCTAATGTAAATAAGTAAATATAATTTTAATGCCTATTAAATGTGCCAGTGGGGACTGCTTCTTTACATTTTGTCACATGGCCACCAGCAGATGTCACATTTCTACAGCTGATGTTCAGAGGCAAGCAGTTCCTGTGTAGAAACAGAGTCTTGCTATAATACATGTATAATATTGATCATATTTTAGGTATTTTTGTAATATAATCTTTAATATATAATTCCATAATTAATATAATTCCAATTGGCAAAAAAAAAACAACATTTAAGACTTTTCTTTTCTACAAAATGTTTTTTTTGTTTTGTTTTTTTTATTAATATTGCTTCAGAATCAACAAATAAGTATAAAATTAAAACCGGTTTATAATAAAAATGTGTATTCAAGTTATTACCTAAATTAATTGAATTTAATGCACTATAATTAATTTAAAAATCTAATAAGTTAGTATTAGAAATACATATCACACATGAGTTTACTAATCAAACATTAGTCATGAAGGATTCATCAGTAGGTAATCGGTGCCGGTGGTTTATCACAATATAACGCGGGATCATCAGTGCTCTGACAGCGCCACGCTGCGCCTCTTGCGGTAGTGCGCGGAATTACACTCTGTCCACTCACAGCTGATTTGCTCGCCATCTTGACATGAACATAAACATTGATGCCCTCTGCTCAATGATCGTACCATTATCTCCAAATCACCCCAAAATTGGCAACGCACTACCGAAACAGCCGTAATACTCGGCTGCAGCGTTGGAAAAACACGAACTAGATGTTTAGGAAATCGCTGCGCACGTAGCTGAGCATAAATGTCGGTATAATGTGGGTTCCCTGAGCACTTGGTTAAGGTAAGGCGATTCTCTTTACTAATACGAGCCTTAAAGGTCTCCTATATTTATTAAACTCATAAAAACGTTGTTATCCTGTCATATTATTGGATGATAGGCATCCGTTAGCTCAGTGCTGCTAGCGAGCTGCCATGGCAACTGATTACATACGCTTGTTTACAACCCTCCTGCTGGCATTAAAGCTCTCCTCCCTCTATTAATACTCGGTCTTTAAAAAAACTATCGCTTTCGGATTTGTAATACGGTTAATGGAATGTTATACTTAATATCCTGCAGGTTACGCTCAGATGATAATTATTTTGGGGAAAAGAATTGATCAAAATACAATTCATGGTAACTTAATTGATATATATAGAATTGACAGGCGTTTTACTAAAGGGAAGAAGTTTGTGGGAGATGTTTCAACGTGTGACGATATTATACTGTAGGTATGTTGGCTTGACATATACCGACAGCTGTCACTTCAGTAGATATTATGAGTATAGTGTTATTCAATAATGGATAACGTTACATCTTTTTTTTTTTTATTGTAGGGATGGGAGACCTTGAAGGACCCCCATCTGCAGACTGAGGGAGAGAGTCTTACTGTAGGTCACAGTAGAAATGGACCAGGACTATGAAAGACGCCTGTTAAGGCAAATCAACCACCAGAACGTCCCAGAGGGCCACCCGTCCAAGGCAAGCATAAAAAGATCCTTAGATGTCCGTTTATCTTGTAACTGATGGCCTTAGACATTGTTTCGCTTTGTGATGATAAAAAATGATACCTATATTTCTAACTAACCATATACAATTAACACATTCTTGTGTCAAACATATCATTGCAAGCAGTTCAATAACGTGCTATTTTAATATGAATAATTATATGAGCATTTATTATTTTATGTTACGTATTGTCTAATAATTGTAAAAATCAACTCACATTGTACAGGAAAATGTATCACATTTATATACTATTACCTAGTTCAAGTGGTTCCAAACCCATATGAGTTTTCACCTTTTAAAGAATGTCAGTAATGGTTTTAAGTCTCACTGACGTCCATAATATGGAAAAAACATAACATGGAGAGTAAATGATGACTAAATGAGGACTATCCCTTTAAAGGGTCAGAAATGTAAATATTGCATATGATGATTGTCTGTTTGTACTGTGTGTGCAGGCAGGGTATGCAGCGTGCAGTCCAGTTACTGTGAAATCAGGAGACAGGTTCATCCCCACACGTGCCGGCAGCAACTGGAGCATAAACTTCCACTATGCCAATGTGAGTCACCAGCCATCTGAAGTGTGTATCTATTGTAAAGGAGAACGATAGATAAAAAAAATCACTTGATATATGCACGTTTATTTGCAGGAGAACTGTTGGTCACCCAATCAGAACCAGCGGGCGAAGGATGCTAGTGCAGACACAGGGAAAGGTGAAGTCGTTCTGCATCTTCTTGAGTATTTGATTTCTTATGTAAGACTGGTAAGATTTCTCTGGGTAAAACTTTAAGGAATAAAAAGTTCTGAAGAAACAGCATTTACTATTTATTAACTACATATTAAATTGTAACTTATTCTTGTAATGCAAAGCTACATTTTTTGCATCATGATGCAAAATGACTCAATGTTTGGTGTTATTATTACTATTATTATTACTTTCAATGTTGAAAACAAGTGTGTACAATTTATTTTCATAATCGTTTGATAAACATAAAGATAAAAGGGATTTATCTGAAATGGAACATTTTGGACTATCATCTGTTTATCTAAATGTATACATTTTTATTTTCTGTTAGGGTGTTTGCAAAAGGAATGCTTTGGAAACCTGAAATTGATATTTCCTGTTGGCGCACTAAAGCAAAATGTATAAATACTGAATTGAAAAATCAAACCAGCATGATTGTGTCTTACAGATGCCGTGGCGTATGCTGCACTGCTAAGGAATGAGCTGTTGGGAGCAGGAATCGAAACCGTGCCTGATCCACACACAGATGATCGCCGTAATACCATCCTCACACAGGACACACACAGCCTCTTCAGGGTGAGTCCATGACAGATCCATGTCAGATGTTTTCTGCTCTTTTATACAGCAGATTGTTCTCACATTTTATTATATTGTTAATTAGATTCTTGTTTTCTCTCAGTACACCATCCACACAAAGAGAGTGCCTTTTGACAATGAAATCTCACCATATTCCCTCTCTCCTCTCAGTAACAAAAGGTAAGGTTTCTCGCCATGAATTCAAAATATAACTGATAATTTGTTATTTAACTGTGTGCACTGCAAAACATCTTCATCAAACATGACAAATGAACTTGTTTGTCAAACTGAATGAAGCTTATTTTTAGTTTTTAGATATTTTATCATTAAAAAATATAAAAGCCCCACACATAACATGCCAAGAAAAGTATATCAAATGAAAAATATATCATGGCCACAAATTAGTAAAAAACAAATCCTTAATTTATGTCTATTGTATCTATTGCTTTCTCTTGCATTTTATATGCAGGGCTCAATGCAAAAATATAAGTATAAAATATTTATCCCACAAAAAAAATTACATTTTTGTACATTATTAATTGTATGCATATGTTATTAATGTATGTTATTAATTTCTTTTAAACTTCAATGAGATTGAACAAATTAAATGTGTGATTTATTTATTTATATTTTTGCATGTTCAGTCACAAACTATTGCGTTCACCCCGAAAGCCAGCACGCAAGATTTCCAAGATCCCATTCAAGGTTCTTGATGCCCCAGAGTTGCAGGATGACTTCTACCTCAACCTGGTACACTTGGATTACTTTTTATATATCTATAAAATGTGAAATGCATTTCTTTTATACAAAGGATGTTAACATTTGCAGTGTAATTTGATTAAAAATGTTTGTGAACAGGTGGATTGGTCCGCTGGAAATCTGTTGAGTGTTGGTTTGGGGGCCTGTGTTTACCTGTGGAGTGCCTGTACCAGTCAGGTATGTGACAAACTATATGGAGAACAGGCTACGGATGTGATCTGATGTGATTGCCCATAATGAGTGTTTAATTTGACACTTGAACTTGAACTTAACACAGGTGACGCGGTTGTGTGACTTATCAGTGGATGGCGACTCTGTCACATCAGTGTGTTGGAATGAAAGGGTCAGCTCAAACCTCTTATTTATTTGAAGATATCTGATTTGTGATTGTTCAGTTGTAATATTTTCTTCTCTGTTGTTCTCTCAGGGAAGTTTGGTGGCTGTAGGGACCCATAAAGGATTTGTCCAGATTTGGGACGCAGCTGGAGGGAGGAAGCTGACCAGTTTGGAGGGACATTCAGCACGCGTCGGTTTGTGTCGCACTAAAATCACTCCCTTGAAATGTTTGCTGGTTTAAATCGATTGTTAACTAAAATCTTCATCGGGAAGAAATAACCTTCATGCAACCGGGGCAGTTTCAGTTTGACCTTCTCTGCTCTCTCTCAGGAGCGCTTGCGTGGAATGGAGAGCAGCTATCATCGGGTAGCCGGGACAGAGTGATTCTGCAGAGGGACGTCAGGACACCACCTCCTGTGGAGAGACGCCTCCAGGGCCACAGGCAGGAAGTGTGCGGCCTCAAGTGGTCACCTGACCACCAGCACCTTGCCTCTGGAGGGAACGATAACAAGGTTAGAGCATCATATAAATGGGATGATCTTATTAGTATAAAAAATGAACACGCCCATGAACAAGAGCAAAAACATAGTCCATATGTGTTGCGTTCATTCTGTTTCAATATTGAAAGCAGCCTTTCTTGTTTTTCAGTTTTCAAAGAAATAACTAAAGAACAAAAAAAAAGGAATTTTTCACCCCAAAATGAATCTAAAAAGGACTACATATACATGACTAAAAAATGTATTCCTCAGGCCATCCAAGATGTAGATGAGTTTGTGTCTTGCTGGGAGCAGATTTGGAGAAACAGATATGACTTGTTCAGCAATGGATCCTCTGCAGTGAATGGGTGTCATCAAAATCCAGAGAATCCAAACAACTGATAAAAACACCACAATAATGCAAAACGAATCCTAGATGTCATTTATTATTGTTATTATTATGTTTTACCAAAACCAAAACCAATTCAGATTTTTCCGAACTATAGAAAGCTCACTATATAACTCAAGAGGACACTAGTGTAAACTGACAGAATTTGGCTTGGTATTTTTTTTTTTTAAGGTTCAGGTGTAGAACATGAATAAACATGAATTCTGTGTTCACTGTCAAATAATAAAAAAAAAATAATGAACAGAACGTACACAGCCTATTTTAGAGTGCTGATTACAGTTTTGTTGATAAGAACCCAATTAAGACCTTTTTTTAGCGTAAGTGCAAAAGAAATATGGGTGTAAAAAGCATGACACTCGGGGTTGTGTTTTCTCTGCTGTTAGTTACTGGTGTGGAACAGCTCCAGCCTGCTCCCTGTGCAGCAGTACAGCGATCACCTGGCCGCTGTGAAGGCCATCGCCTGGTCTCCTCACCAGCACGGCCTGCTGGCCTCCGGAGGAGGAACGGCCGACCGCTGCCTTCGCTTCTGGAACACTCTGACAGGACAGACACTACAGAGCACCGACACCGGCTCACAGGTCTGCAACCTGGCCTGGTCCAAACACGCTAATGAGCTGGTGAGACAGGTGCCTACTCTCACAGTCAAATCAAATGATTTTTCTCGTACTGACTTTCACCTTTGCTGTCCACCAGGTCAGCACACACGGCTACTCCCAGAACCAGATCCTGGTGTGGAAATACCCTTCCCTCACCCAGGTGGCCAAGCTCACAGGACATTCATACCGAGTACTCTACTTGGTAAGAGTTTTTCTGATCTACTATTTTTTCCCAAAATACTGCAGTTTATACATACCATGACTTCAGCACTTTGTTATGATGAGTATGTTTATAGTTTCTGAATTCAAATGCAATATATAAATATAATGTTTCAGATATGTTTACATAAGTTTTGTAATATAAAGTTGAATACACTCAATATTTGTAATTGCGTTTTACTTAATGGTCACACCACATGATATTTGTGAGCCATTAAACGTCCTCAAAAAAATATTCTAAAATCAACAATCTGAGTAACGGGAGAAATGAAGGTTTTTGAAGCTCTGAATTAACTAAAACAGTCGTTCTGTAAGTTGCAACCCACAAAAATGCATGGTGTTGTGCGAACGTTGTCTAAAGGTTTGGCACAGGGGGCTGTGCGAACGTTCTGTCAACGTTGTCTGAAGTTGTCATCTAGGGGCCCATAATTAAATAATTAGTATGAATATGTGTTCTATTCATTCAAAACATTTACGTTCATTAAAATTACTATCCTGAGATCAGTTAGAAACCATTAGACACCATAAGGTTCACCAGATCTAGTGGCAAACCTGAAATATTTGAGAAATGTTTCCAAACCAAAATTCACACAGTATGATGTCATGAATCCATTTTCTCAAAATCACGGAACAACCAATTACATTCAAACTCCAAACCTCTGATTAAAAAAGAAGAGGATTATAAATGTTTTAAGGCTTCATGAAAAACCACACATTCACATGATACCTAAAAAAATACAAAGTGTTCATCCTTTTGGTCATTAAGGACACTTAGTTTTTTTATTTTTTTTAAATAAATGACATTTTCCAAGTGTGCCAAAAGCTCACTAAATAGCTCAGAGAGAATCTGTGTTACTGCCGAATACTCCATAAGTTACGGTTGTCTCTGGATCTGATTTTTATGACCGGCGAAGACAGAGAGTAATCAAATCTTCCATGTGTAATTGAATAATGTGAAGACACACAAGAGAAGCGAGTGTATGCTGAGGATGTGTCTGGTTGTGTTCAGGCGGTGTCTCCAGACGGCGAGGCCATCGTAACAGGAGCAGGAGACGAGACGCTGAGGTTCTGGAACGTCTTCAGCAAAACACGCTGCACCAAGGTCAGGAGGAAGTCTTCTATACAGTACAGCTCATGTTGCATCTCACCCTTACCTCTTTCACAGTCTTTGTCTTCTGTCTCCAGGAATCCAAATCAGTGTTGAACCTGTTCACCAGGATACGGTAATTCACAGCCGGGGAGAAATCCATCCAATCACGTGAACGAAAGAAAGCCTTGAACTCACTCTGTTCTGTGTCCTTGCATCAACTCCTGACCCTCCGACAGAGAGACCCTAGCACTTCCTTCACTCTCACTTTTTTTACTCAGCAGATTTCTGTTTTATCCTGAAAAAATGAGCGAGGGCTCGTTGTTTATGTAAAGATTCAGTCCGTTCTTCTTCTTATTGTATTGTGGATGTCCGAACAGATGTGCTATTGTATAAGTAGATGTATTAATAGAGAGATGAACCTATATGACCTATATTGTCATTATCATGACTGTGAGTCATGAGGTTAAAATGAAATGGCTTGTTATGAAAATTTCAATATTTTATATGTGTCTATCAAAACAGATCATGATATCTGTGAGAAATAAATACACTTAACACTAATCCTGGTGCTTTTTATGATAAACGGATAAAGGTATGTATTTCTAGCAATACTGTATCTACCCTTCCGTTTAAAGGTTTAGGGTAAGATTTTATTTATTTAATCTTTTGTTATATAAATGAATGCTTTTATTCATCAAGGATGCATTCAATTGATCAAATGTGACAAAAACACCATTCATAAAAATCTAGAAGTGTATAAGATTTGCATAACCACGTAATCTGGATGGATGTTTAGCAAGGTTTATCCTAAAAACAAATAAGAAACAATAGAATTTAATAGAAAAACAATTCTTTTTTTCTTTCTTTTTTTTGTGGTGAAATCAGTGCTGTTGTGGTGTTTACAGTAGATGCGATAAGATTACAAAAATAATATCCAATTCTTAACTATATGGCTTGATTGTATTCAAAGCAGTGCACTGAACCTTTTGACCCCACAAAATTAAAGCAACGATGACTCAGAATCCACTCTGGATCTCGTATGGAGAGTGTGTTTAGTAGTTGGCTGCATACTCGGTACCTTGTAGTCCTCGACTCAACAACGCAAACTCTTTCACAATGTCCTTCATCCGTCGTTTACTCACTTGTTCCCTGTGCGAACAGTTGAAAAGAAGAAACAAATATGAAGAAAGTGCAGAATGCCTGGCTGCTGTTGTTGGTGTTAATGTCATGGATCTACCTGAGCATCTGCTGGCAGAAGTGCTCTTTGTGCTCAGTGGTGAGATGTGAGCTGGGGAAGCCAGGGGGCAGAAGAGCCTCTCTAAGCCACACGGACAGCATGCTGGGACAGTTACGACTCACTGAAAACAAGACTTCCGCCAAGTGCTCCGCCAGACTGCGTGGAGACTGACCCCCAATGGCCTGCAATCACAGTCAAATTGGTCCTTGCACGCTCAGTGTATATTTACTATTTTATGGCCGCATATTGCTGTATGAAGTAAATGTTCCTAAAACACGGACCAATAATTTTACACTCAACTAAAATCACAAATACAATGGACTGAGTTTTTATATTTCAGGTGGGTGAGTTACATTTTAGACATTTCTGCACTACAAATAAAATTACTTGGAAATAAAACAATATTGTTTCCTGGTTAATCGGTATATTTATTGTAAATAATTCAGTGACTAAATCATTCGGTCATGAATAAGTGTTTTTGTACGAATTATCTAAATGAATGATTCAATGCCTCCATATTAATTGACAAGAAAGGTTAAAGGAACTCATAAAGACAGTCATAACTTGCTCCTGAATTAATCAGTGTTTCTGAATGAACTGGATTCAGTTATTCAACTTGGGTAACACTTTATTTTTAAGGTGTCCTTATTACACATGCTACATGTATTTTAAATCATTTTAACAATTAATTATGCGAAATTGCAAGTAATCCAAAACCACAAGTAACCATATAGCAAGTACATGTAGGTATTTAATTTCACTCAGTACTTAAATGTATAATTACACTGTGTCACAAACCGCGCCTCTGTGGCTCTCCCCAGCACTCAGCAGCGGGAACCTTCACCGGACTATTAACGTTCCTA
>JAUMHG010000034.1:3149239-3160603 GCA_032359395.1 Enteromius anoplus
TGTATTGACCTCTGCCTGTTCGACTACTCTTAATAAACTCCACAAATGGATCCGAATGACTCTGGGAGTTCATTACACACTGTAACAAGGGCACCTTAAAATAGTGTACACAAAACTTGTTTCCATCCTTAATGAAACAGTTTGTTTGAATAAAATGGTTAGCTGAATGATTCTATGAATCACTAATAAAGAGAGTCACTTAAAAGAATAGTTCACCCAGAAATGAAAATTCTGTAGTCAATGTTGAGCCAAAACAGCTTGGTTGTAAACTTTCTTCAAAATATCTTCATTTGTGTTCGGCAGAGTTGGAAATAACTCAAGGGTGGGTAAATGATGACAGAATTTAGAAAATGATCCTGTCTTTTACTCTCCTTTGAAGGATCCTAAGTGTGGTTTCGATACATCAATATTACTGTACAGTACTGTATGTGAGCTCTAACATAGCAGGAGGTCATTTGCCCTTTCTATTACAAGTTATCGAGGTACAGAGATAATATTAAATGTAAAAGAGGTACAGATTAAGTCAAAACACTACATTTATTTTAAAAAAAGAACACTTATTTTTGCCCTCTTTCAAAAACGGACGATATAAAAAGTGCAGTATAAAGTGAAATATAAACATGAACATTATTCAAATAAATATTGACAGCAACAAGAAAATACTTAAGTTTTCTGAATAAACCATCAGAACAAACAAAAATAACAAAATGAATCACTAAGTGGTGGCGCTTACTCGAGTCATAAAGTTTTGGAATCATTTGCTGCTGAAATGTTAACCTATGCAGCCTGAGCCGGAGACAGAATTGATTCATTCGTCTCTCGAGTCTTCGGGTTTTTCGAGTCGTTCGTTCATCACGTGACAGCCCCATAAGATTAACCTATGCAGCCTGAACCGTGCGCGACTGAACGAATCACTCCCACGAGACGACTTGTTCTTCCCGAGTCACATTAAAGATTCGTTCAAAATGAATGAATCGTTCAAGAACGACACATCACTAGTCTTGAGGATTTCTGACCATCGCCTGATAGTCTATGCTCTTAATACACAGAAAATGGCAATTTTAATTAAAAGGAAAGTTTAATGCCTCAAATAGGATACCGAAATATCGTGGTTCACGTGGGTGTGCCGAACCGAACAGGGCAAACCGGACGGTTCGATAAACCAACGAAAACCGTTGCATCCCTGAAACCATAAGCAGTCCCGACGGATGAGGTAGGATATATGGTTCGCGTGTGCACCACTGGGAAACAGTTTTTGAAGGATAAAGGAAATAATGTTTTTTATTTTAGCAAAGGAAAAAAACCTCTTGGAAGAATTGCTTGAGTGAATAATTCAATGACTGTCTCATAATGAAATGGATAAATGAATAGGTTGAAGAAATGATTCAACGACTCACTGGTAAAGGTCACTTGTCACCACGTACTGGTGTAACAACATAAATTGCAGAAATATGAATTGCACAGAGTCTGTCTGAAACCACTGTTTTCCATGACTGAACTGCTGATGAAAACAGTAGTCATGTGGAGATATCTGACCTCAAGCAGGGCCTGAAGGAGCAGTTTGCCATCCTCCTGCAGCAGCTCCCTCACAGCAGGAATATCCTCACAATGAGAGATCAGCTCCGTCTGCACAGGATACATACAGTACTCACAAAGGTACAGGGTGACTAACAGTGCAAGTATTAACAGTACAGAAAGAGTTTATTCCAGTACAAGCTCTGGTATTTGGGCTCTATGTTCAACTACAGCTGTCTGTAAAGATGAACCACTTCTGGGAGTATGTTCGGTGTGTTGTACTTACAAACAGCAGACAAGTTGCTTTGAGTGTTGGAGGTTCAGGAAATTTGAATGACAAGATACCTACATAGACATAGGCAGTTAATTAATGGATGAATGAATGAACGTTGTGGCTGTTAATACACTTACTGATGCTCACCACAGTAGAAAACAGCTTTGATATCAAGACGGTCTGAAAGATAAAGATCAGACTTTCTTCTCAAAACCTGAAGACATCAGAGAAAATATTAGCAAAAAAAAAAAACTCTTTACATGGTAAGAACAACAATTAAAAAGTATCTAAAATATGTCATCTATAAAAATGTATGCAAATGGATTAGCATCTAAAGAGTGCAGACCATGGCAGAAATGAAGCACAGACCTGAGCGTGAAGCTGCATAAATGACTCCACCACATCTGGATGATCTCTGGAGCCTACAACATTGCAAAAATATCTGTAAAGTCAAGCATTAATATCATAGCTTGCCAAATTGTGCATGCTAAAGGTATTTTTATTTGTTTTATTAGCCAACAAAAGAGTCTGCTTATATTTTTTGACAAAAACGCTATTTTTTCCTTTAAAGGCAAAGTTTTTTACCATGGAAAAAGTTACTTAATATAACTTTAAAGAGCTCCTATTATTGGTTTTTGAAAATAAGCTTTAATGCATTTAATGCAAGTGAATGAAAAGTTTTAAATCTAAAAAGTGCACCGCGTATAAAAGTTATGGTCTCTTAAAAGAAAAGTCGACTCTGAATCATTGAAACAAGTCTTTTTGAAAACGAGTCAACATGAAGCATTAGCATACTGCCCGCCCACTTTTTGGTCTTTTCACATTGGTCCGAATGAAAATACTAATTCACTCTATGTCAATAGGTGCCGCTTTCGGAGAATTAAAAGCTCACAAACACTGCTTTGAATGAAATCGACCAATAGCAATTAACCGATGAATTAATCGTTTGGAAGTCGTTAAACAAATAAAGTACAAATTAATGCATATCATAAGAAAATGAAAGTGTTTTTGACCTTGCATGCACGTTAACCTGCTATTTCCCGAAACCAATATATGAACTTTTCATAACCCATAATAGGGGCACTTTCAAAATGAATAATCTTCACTTTGCTCCAAATCTGTATGATCTTCTGTGGAATGTCTTTCAACTGTTTCTGTCCATACAATGTCCTAAACAACACAGGACCCCATTGATTTTCATTATATAGGCAAAAAAAGTTTTTAAAAATATGCAAATCCTATCGGTTTGGATCCCAATGAGAGTAAAAATGATTATTCATCTGGAGATAACTATCCCCTTTATGCACTTTTGCTAAGCATTTGAATTGACTAACCACTTTAAATTCAAACCCTGACAGAGCTCATTGTTGATATGTTGACAGCGACTCATTCTAATCTCTTACCGAGCTGAAATATGGACATGGTGATGTTGG
Source organism: Enteromius anoplus (assembly GCA_032359395.1). Classification (NCBI taxonomy): domain Eukaryota; kingdom Metazoa; phylum Chordata; class Actinopteri; order Cypriniformes; family Cyprinidae; genus Enteromius; species Enteromius anoplus. The sequence goes on from JAUMHG010000034.1 coordinate 3,152,462, forward strand.
TAATCAGCTCCAACAGAGCAACGATTGAAGAAAAGAAATTCTTCTCGCAGCCAAAAATGTGAACTAACTAGAGGGAAACATAAAAAGAATACATAAACCGTATTTATAATACTTGTCTTATCATCAAGCTATTTATACGTTTTGCCATTACTTGTCGTGTGAGGTCTAAAGCCGAGGCTTGTGGGTAAGCGCTGAACATCTGACCAATGAGCTCACAGAGCTGAGTCACCAGTGGCGCAAAGTCATGGAGAAGGGTCTTCAAGGATTTCTCAAAGATGGCACACACCACCTGAGATGAGGTGAGAGAGAGGCCAGTCATTCATATATTCCCACAAACACACACGCGTGTATAAACACTGACCTCAACCACCTCCGGTTCATTCAGCCACTTGTTGAGAAGGGTCTGGATCAGAGGGAAGGCCTGCTGCAGGACAACCACCACCTGAGAAACACCCAGAACAGCTGCCGGGTGTTCATTTTTGATTCAAACAGGCTTGCTTATCACCAATAGTTGCTTAGAGTGATTTGAGTCTTGCTGGGCTTTCGTACCGGGTTGTTGTTGTGTGGCTGTGTTTGGACGGGCCTCATGAACTCCAATCTTTCGCTTTGTTTGTTTAGGTCAAATGTAGAGAAGAGATTGGCCAGCAGGCCGAGGTTGTGGACGATAGGAAGCTTATTAGCAGAGCTGGGCTGCATAGAAGGGTAAAAGAGAGTATCTTCTTTCATGTTCCACCAAATTCAGGTACGTTAAAGTTAACTATAAAACCTTTTTGGAACAAACACAGGTTTGAAAGTACTCTAGTATTCTTCAGCATGCACTGTACATGATTGTTCCTCACCGGCTCGTTGGCCAGTTTCTCCAGCTGCTGGATATGAGGGGTGACTAGAGAAAGCAGCTTCCCCAGGATCTGGTCACTGGGCAGGGCTGAGAGCAGGAAGCCCAGCGCCTGCATTATCCACAAACACTGAGGGCTCTGTACAGGAGACTTACTGTCAGTCATACTGTGATATGGCTATTAGGCATGATCAGTGATTTCATATAAATACAGATAACAAACATTTTTATAATTAAATAATGATCTATTAACAAGCATTTCATTGTTTTAATTACAACCACATACAAACTCTCACACAGGCAGAACTATTTAAATAAACAGAAGTTTTTAACTGCATTTCTGCAAAATTTACACTTCAAAGTGATGCATGGTAACACTTTTCATTAGTTAACATTAGTTAAACTAAGATTAAACGACACTTCTCCAGCATTTAATAATCTTAGTTAATGGTAATTTCAGCATTTACTAATGCATTATAAAAACTACAAGTTGTGTTTTTAACATTAATTAATGCACTGTGAACCAACATGAACTAACAATGAACAACTGTGTTTTTATTAACTAAATTAACAATGATTAATAAATACTGTAATAAAAGTATTGTTCACTGTTCATTCATGTTAACAAATGACACCTATATAAAGTGTTACCAAATGCATACCAAAATGTAACAAATAATTGGTATAAATGTATTTACACTACATATATTGGCCATTACTATCATTACATGATTTTGACCCTGCATGGCCAAATAAATGCTAAATTAAAAGAGAGTTCACCCAAAAATCTACCGTCTATCCATGGGCGTAAATCTCGGGGGGGACATGTCCCCCACTATCCGAGGGTTGTCCCCCCCTAAAATCATAATGTAAAAAAATCGCACTGTCTATTGTGAAAAGTACATGTACGTATACCTAAAAAATTGTGTAAGTGGAAATACAAACGCAAAAAAGCATTTAAAAATAGTTGAACTCCCCCTCCCCGTCCTCACAGTGGTTTGACCCGCTGCCTACTATCCCAGTTCATCTCACCTACCTACGCTATCCCTGCAAGTCAGGTATGTGACTGCATCTCTGTGCATTAACTAGTTGTTGAACTCCAGTAAGTAGGGAATTTTATTAACTTTAAATAAAGCGATTATATTTAATGTAGTTAACGCGGATTCGTTAATAAATTAGTTGTGGCAAAAATGCTGATTACAGATGTCATTTTCCATGAATCTCCTATGTTAGCGATTAAAACATTACTTATCTATTTAACAATATGCCCGCAAATATCCCAGAATCTAGACCAAGCGGGCAAGCGGGTGTACGCGTGACATTAATGTCTGCATCGTGCATCTTAAAATGCGCATAAGACGGAGTGAAGAAGAGATAGTGAGAGAGATCTTGTGTACAAGTGAACAACTGTGTGTGTGCGCGTGTGTGCCTGTTCATAGCGCGTGCTAGACAGAGAGCATCCTGATTGGTTCATTAAGCAAAATTAGCCAATCAGCCTTAAGTGTGGGCGGGCTTTTATTTTTTTTCTCGGGGACCCCCCCCCCTTCTGTTAAATGAAATTAACGCCCATGCGTCTATCATGATTTACTCATTCTCATGTGCTTTCAACTCTGTATTAGTTTCTTCTTTCTTTTAAACTCTAAAGAAGATATTCAAGACCCTTTCATAGTATTACGGTATTCAGTGACTACCGTCAACTGGTAACCAACATTACTAAAAATGTCTGGTTTATAACACGTCTGGAACAGAATTTTCATTTTTGGATGAATTTTCCTTTTAACAATTTAAAACTTACTTATGGTAAAAATAAAGACATGCCATAATCTATAATAAATGCCAAAAGAAGTGCATTATCTTACTGTTACTACATGGAAACGAGTGTTACGTTATTTAATCAAAAAGGCTACACGAAAATGACCACGAATAGCCAAAGTGGGATTCTTTTTGAAAAGCTTAGAAGGGTTAACCATTTTTTTAAATTATTTTTACTAGTGTAAGTTACAGCTATTGTAACCAAAACTCAGCAAACAAATGGACTTACTTTATGGATGTCTTTGACAATCACCGCCTGAGACCGAAAAGACCGCAGTGAGCTTTGTATATTACTCACTGATAATGTTTTGATACAACTGCAGTGGGAATCTTTTTTAAACCTGTGAGACGGCCATGATATCATTGGCATGAAGGGTGAGGTCATGTCGACACTCTCGACAGATTCTCTTCAGAGCTGAGACACAAGCCACGGACAGATCTGGGTTGGACAGACCATGCAACACAACAGGCAGGACATTCGCCAACATGAGCGCATGATCGGATAACCACTCGGCCAAAGAGCCTGCAAGAGACCATGATAGCATGTTTCACTACAATAATGAAACTGAACTAACATTGGACACAATCTTATATCTAAACTGCCTTTTTGACTGAATGAGTGTACCTATGGTAAACATGATGGTCTCAGCCAGCTGAACGTTGTTTGCTGTGATGAGAGGAATCAAACCGATCAGTCCTGGAATAACGTCTGAGTAACCGACATATACAGTATCAGCAATGGACTGAAACCCAAACAGCAGAGCCTCTATATCCTCCACGGGAGAAAGGGAGATGACACAGAGATACATGTGTCAATATAATACATGACATTTACACCGTATTTATGAGCCAGTGTAACAGTAAGACTGACTTGCCATGAGGAGGGGTGTGTTGTGTCCGTCAGCAGCGTGCCTAGTTTATCATACAGGCATCTGAGGAGCTCTGGGCCCAGCAGCTCATACACATACATCAGAGTATCCGAGATGTCAACCCTCAAATCCAATTAAACATGCTTATTATTGCATTATGATACAAATGAAAAATAAATGAAGACTGAATGGAGAAGAAAAAATTTGTAGAAACAAACTGACTTGAAATATTAATGCTGTTTGCCAGAGGATGAATGAACACAGTATGAAACACACACTTCATTTGAACTATTAGCCTTTGCTTTATGATTTAACACATTGTAAAAAAAAAGATGCATTGATAAATAAAAAATATAAAAATTTGGTTCAGTTGCATTTCAGTGATATACTGTAAACAGTCTGATGATTGTTTTTTTTAACATTTAAAATATATTGTTTTTGTTTAATTGTATTCAAAATATACATAGGGTTAATCAGTTTTAGTCTTAAAAACTGATTTTGAGTAAATGCAAAATGTATTATTATTTTTTCAATTTTGGACAATATAGAAATATTTAGGTATTATTAGATAAAATATATAAAACTTTTAATATATTTGAGGGCATACAATTAACTAAAACTTACAGAATACATTTTAAATATATTTTGAAGTCTACAACAGCAATATATTTTGGGATTTTTTTGCGTATTTTCAATTAGATTTCAAGATATATCCCAAGTAAAGATACTTAAATAGAGGTAAACGGGGCAAATTTTATAAAAATTCAAAAGCAGAAATGTAATGCATATAATTTTATCCAATCAATGTAATTATTATACATAAAATTAACTTTAAGTTAAATTATAATTATTATAAATTAAATTAAATTATAAATATATATATAATTACATAATAAGTGTATTATTAGAGCTAAAAAAAATTAATTTTCATTTTTTTATTAACCTTTTCTGTGTAGAGTTTTATTTAGACAATTTATATTGTTCACATATTGCCCCTGTTTTTTGTTTTTTTTGGTTCACTTGTTGATTATTGATCCTATGTATAAAGGGTTAGTATTTAAAAAACTGTGCAGTTATATTCCTTCCTACTTTATGTTTTAAATTTAGTTTAACCTGTAAGTCTTGAACTGTTCTTTATCATCAGCGGACCACGCAGCATAGTCCTCATCTCTGGGGAAGCAGGCTTTCTGCAGCAGAACATCCACCAGCTGGAAGTACACAGGCCTATAGATTTGTAGATAGAGCGTCTGCCTCTCAGCATCCAGTGACGTTATATCGTCCTGAAACAAGCAGCCAAAATGAAACCCCCGACATCATATCTGCTCTAGTTAAGTCAACGCAACACCAGCTGGCCTCCATTGTGAGTGATGTTTTGAGGTGGACCTGTACCTGTAGGGTGTACCAGAATGTGAGCGTGAGCGAGCTGGAGGTCTCATCCACGGGATAGTGTCCAGGTGTACCTGTGCAGGACATAATCATGCTCACTAGAGCCTGAAAGCCCTGCCAGTGATCCACCTGCTCCAGAAGAGTCCTGGGGAGTTGAGAGGGACAGAACGAGGGAGAAGAGCTTTCACCAAACAGTCTTCTTATAGTCCCAGGCCATCTGAGGTCATATAAGACTGTCATTAATGAGAGATTGATGATGCATATAGATCATTATATCCAACCTGCAGTGCGTTTCTCCCAGAGCTACAGCAATGCGACAGACTCCGTGAGACGTCTCCATGTCTCCGTCCTGCATCGCCTTCTTCAGCTGCTCCTGAAGAGCCAGCACCTGAGGAACAACCTTCAGCAGACTGTCTGCAAACCTCCACACACAGACCATAAACAGTCATATTTCATACACAATCTTCTGTGAAGCCATTTAGAAATTTGCTTGAATTTTAGTTTGTTTCTATCAAGATTACTTGCAATTTGTTTACTTGTACAGTATATGGGGAAAATTAAACAGTTATAAAAATTAGCAAATACTCACATTTATGTGTTAAAATGTTGTTTAATACAGTTATTCAGTTATCCTAAATATATACTGTATATATATATATATATACACACACACAAATTGGAAACCTGCAACTGTGTTCTTCAATAGCTATTTCTAGCTGATTTAACCCATAAATAAATGTATTTGGGTCACCTCATCAATATTAAATAATATTTATGAACAGAATCAATTAATTTGAATGTAAACACTACCTATCTGTTTGACTGATAATACACACTATAGTTAAACAATTTTAAGATTTATTATTATTTTTATGGATTACAGTTTTAACATAAACTAATAAACACAATAAAATGTAATGCATTTTCTATGCATATCATAAATAAATGAGACAGGTAAGATTTCTGCACTCAATAAATCACGGCATAGATTATTAACTTATTTTCTTTTTGATTTCATTTAAATAATCGCATTCAAAATGTATTAGTTCATACTGCAAATCAGCATAAATATGCTGTGAATTATTGGAAAAGACCTACAATACTAGCAGTCATTAGAGTATTAGTAGAAGTCTGCTTAATATCTTCTAACACTTTATTCTGATAAGTCCTCGATAAACAACAAACTTTCCAAGAATATGTCTAATTATACTAACCCTAAACCTACCCTAACAGTCTACTCTGAGAGTGTTTTAACAGTACAAACAGCTTCTCTGTCTTCTAAGTCTTCTCTCACCTCTGACAGTCAGGCTGTGAGATGATGCTGACGATGGTCTCTACGGCTGTGTCAAACAGCTCAGACTCCTTCAGCAGGGCGAAGCAGCTCTCCAGCAAGCCCTCGCTGTCTTTTAAAGTGATGTCCAGCGTGAGCCAGGAGGACACGCACCTCAGCACCCGCTCTCTGATCGGACAGGGTGCGTCCGGCCGCTGCAGTAACTGCTGGAGCAGGGAGCAGACCGAGCTCCAGTCCACAGCCAGAGCGCTTCTCAGCTGCGAGCGCCGGGAGGCTGGGATCCTGCTGCTCTGCAGCTCCTCAGGAAGAATGGCGAGGAGCTCTAGAAGCGTGAGGCATCGGGCTTGACCGTCAGCCTCTGTCACACTCTCTCCAGTCTGGAAGGTACACAGTAGATCTGGAACTGCTGTCGGCCATGTTTCGGGTAAGATGTGAAGGACTAAAGAGGCAAGAGCGACACAGAGCCTCGTCAGCACCATCTTGGGCCCATATGCAAACTGGCCGACCTGGGTGATGAGCTGCGAGCGAATCGAGTCTAACTGACCCGGCGGGAGGTCAGACCAGTGGCGGGAGATTTTAGCATGTAATGTGCTTGCCCCAAAGAACTGGATCTCAGGAACCTAATGTGAAACCAAATATGAATGTAATGCAGTGACATTTATACATTTTAAACTGTGCTCTGTTGAAAAATCCAGCATATGCTGGTTAGGTATGTTTTGAAGCATGGCTGCTGGTTTGAGCTGGTTTAAGTCATGTGCTGAGTTGGTCCTGAGCAGGAGCAAGTTGCTTAGGATTAGCACAAAACTAGCTAAGTCAGCTTAAATAAGTTCATGACCAGCTAAGAACACCTTAAAACTGCTCATGACCTGCTAAGTCAGCTTAAAACTGTTCATGACCAGCTAAGTCAGCTTTAAACAGCTCATGACCAGCTAAGAACCAAATTAAAACTGCTCATGACCAGCTAAATCAGCTTAAAACTGCTCATGACCAGTTAAGAACCAAATTAAAACTGCTCATGACCAGCTAAGAAGCAAATTAAAACTGCTCATGACCAGCTAAGTCAGCTTAAAACTGCTCATGACCAGCTAAGAACCGAATTAAAACTGCTCATGACCAGCTAAATCAGCTTAAAACTGCTCATGACTAGCTAAGAACCAAATTAAAACTGCTCATGACCAGCTAAGAACCAAATTAAAACTGCTCATGACCAGCTAATTCAGCTTAAAACTGCTCATGACCAGCTAAGTCAGCTTAAACCAGCTCATGACCAGCTAAGAACCAACTTAAAAGTGCTCATGACCAGCTTAGTCAGCTTAAAACTGCTCAGCTAAGAACCAACTTAAAACTGTTAATGACCAGCTAAGTCAGCTTAAATAAGTTCATGACCAGCTAAGAACCAACTTAAAACTGCTCATGACCAGCTAAGTCAGCTTAAAACAGCTCATGACCAGCTAAGAACCAACTTAAACCAGCTAAGTCAGCTTTAAACAGCTCAGCTAAGAACCAACTTAAAACTGCTCATGACCAGCTAAGTCAGCTTAAAACAGCTCATGACCAGCTAAGTCAACTTAAATAAGTTCATGAACAGCTAAGAACCAACTTAAAACTGCTCATGACCAGCTAAGTCAGCTTAAACCAGCTCATGACCAGCTAAGAACCAACTTAAACCAGCTCATAACCAGCTAAGTCAGCTTTAAACAGCTCAGCTAAGAACCAACTTAAAACTGTCAATGACCAGCTAAGTCAACTTAAATAAGTTTATGACCAGCTAAGAACCAACTTCAAACTGCTCATGACCAACTATGTCAGCTTAAACCAGCTCATGACCAGCTAAGAACCAACTTAAACTGTTAATGACCAGCTAAGTCAGCTTTAAAACAGCTCATGACCAGCTAAGAACCAACTTAAAACTGTTAATGACCAGCTAAGTGAGCTCAAATAAGTTCATG
>JAUMHG010000034.1:3160703-3172604 GCA_032359395.1 Enteromius anoplus
TGACCAGCTAAGAACCAACTTAAAACAGCTCATGACCAGCTAAGAACCAACTTAAAACTGTTAATGACCAGCTAAGTGAGCTCAAATAAGTTCATGACCAGCTAAGTCAGCTCAAATAAGTTCATGACCAGCTAAGTCAGCTCAAATAAGTTCATGACCAGCTAAGAACCAACTTAAAACTGCTCATGGCCTGCTAAATCAGCTCATGTCAGCTTAAACCTGCTCATGACCAGCGAAGAACCAACTTAAAACTGTTAATGACCAGCTAAGTCAGCTTTAAAAACAGCTCATGTCCAGCTAAGTCAGCTTAAAAAAATGACCAGCTAAGAACCAACTTAAAACTTCTCATGAACAACTATGTCAGCTTAAACCAGCTCATGACCAGCTAAATCAGCTTAAACTAGCAGCCACGCTAAAAAACATACCTAACCAGCACATGCTAGATTGGAACCCTCTGCATACTTTGTCTGGGCGGAGCAAAACCCAGCAGAAGTGCCAGGCTTGTGGTGATGTCTGGGCTTGTGTGAGCCACTTCTGGGCCACATTCTTCTTGTCCATATCAGGGTCATAGTAGAGCTGCTGAAGAGCCTGCAAAACATTAGGAAAGACCAAAGACTGGTTCTTGTATAATTACACTACTTGTCAAAAAGTCTAAATTATTAAGTTTTTTATGCTCATGTAATGCTCAATGTAACTAAAATCACAGCACACAATGGGGAAGCATAACATAAAGCACCCACCAAATCCCCCACATGCTGACAGTTATTATTAGACTAGCACAGCTTACTGAAGATATCAAGTTACTTTCCACTTACAGAAGCTTCTATATTGTTCTAAAGTGCACAAGGCCAAACACCTTCAAACTTGTGTGGCTTTACTCAACTGTTAGTGGAATTATGGGAATATGAAGGAATAGATGCCTCAGGGACAGCATTGTCCAAACGAAAGGCAGCCCTGAATGGAGCTGATGAAACTGACTTCTTTTGAATTACTGCACTTGCCTCAGTTTTACATCTCCAAACCTTGGCAGTTTTGATTTAACTGCTCTTAAAGAAAGCTTTAAAAATACATGGCCCAAGTGTAAGCAATAATTCTCGCCCTAAAGTGTCTCTTCGGAAAGGTGGAGGTACTTGCTGTAGGCCCAAAGTAACTGTTATTCACACATTTTATAAAATGTAAAGCAGTGACAGAAATGTTCTGCGTGACATATGATATTCCAAAACCTTTTTTTTTACATAAGTCTCAGTTATGAATTGATAGTTTAGTCCTGGCTTCTGATTGGTCGATACAGTGTGGCAGTCATCTTTTTGTCTTACATAGTTATAGAATGGAAAAGTAAAATACCAATTTATTTTCTCCACAGTGGAACTGATTTTTAATGTTACCTTACATACCTTTAAAGATTATGAGTTCCACTGTTTATCGAAAGTATACTTCTGTTAAAGTCATTAGTACGCATTATTTCAACTTACTTTTAAATGATCATATTCAACAGCTGAAAAATTACCCATAATGCATATAATGTTTTTACATTATACTTATATTTTAAAAGATACCTATATGCAGTTACATATAATAAATTTTTGTAATTACATTTATAATTAAGACATAAATTAAAAATACTTCTGAAAATTAACTTACTGCTAATTCAACATGACAATTTCATCTGCTTTTTTATTTTAAGATTTTACTCCCACCTTATTGATATTTGTCAAAATAATTTGAAAATATATATTTTTTATTCTTTAAATTACTTTAACAAGTTTATCTGGCTCAGTCAAAACTCAGTAAGCTGGGCAAAAGCACATTGTGGAACAAATAATTAAAAAAATTAATAAAAACAAATAAATGTCAAATGATTAATTGTGATTAATCACATCCAAAATAAACGTTTGTGTGTGTGTGTGTGTGTGTGTGTGTTTGCTGTGCATTTTATTCTGCATATATGAATACACACATACAGTATATGTTTTGGAAATATTTACATGCATGATGCATATACATTTATATTCTTATATTTTATATTACATATAAATTATATTTACTATATATAATATATTTTCCTTAAATATGTACATGCATTTGTTTTTTATTTTTATCTACATAATAAATATACAAAGCACACACACATATATTATGTAAACAAAAAACGTTTATTTGCATGAGATAAATCGCGATTAGTCGTTTGACAGCGCTAAAAAATTTTTTATAGGAGTGTAAAATTGCATTATTATTTTTTTTGCTGGGGCCTTTGAGTGTTATTACGATGTAGGTAATGTTTTAATAACATTATATTAGAAATGAAATGTTAAAGTTTCAACCTGATGATTTTATGTTAAGGTCACTCAGACCCCAAATTGTTATGCAATGAACATAGTGGAAAAACTAAATGATGACCAGTTGCAGCAACTAAAATACAGGCTACAATTTCCCCTATAGCAGAGTCACAGTTAGTCAAGTCCTCTCAAACACAAATGTTCGAGGGTTATTGTGTTTCTTTGAGTAACTCACAATCCACTCACCCTCTCCACTGCCTCCACCGTGAACTCGTCTGCATTCACTGCCTCCATTCTCAGTCCTTATCTCCTATTCTTGTGCTCAGTAACGGTGTTTGTTCTGTGGTGAGGTGTGAGGGGGTGTTTTGGAGTCCTGTCGGGTCATGTGTGCGTGTTTGTGCGCTCGCGGGGGCCAGATCTGACGGGATGGTCCCGTCTAGCGGCGGCGCGCGCACGTGGCTGGCACTAATAACAGCTGACGCCACACGTCATTCACTTCACACTCAAACCTCTCTTCAGCTTCACATTCGATTCAAAGGGTCTCACAGACCGAAGCATTTGGCTGTCTTTATAAATAAGCTGTCGTTTAGACCACAGGTTGCGCTTAACCACACCCCGTCGTCGAAGCCCAGACCCCTCGGGATATTTTTAGCTCTGATGATGCCCGCTGTCATCTAACGGAAAGATCATCCCGGAATCACAGAGCGAATCTGCACGGTGTCTGCGCCGGAGTCGCTTTTTCTAACATGAGGACTCAAAGCGCTTTTATTATATGGACTGCGATGGTTCTTCATTTGTCTGTCATAAAAGGTAAGCACATGGCTTATGGTTTACTTGATTTTAGCATGAAAACAACAACAGGATCCTTAAATGTTATCTGCAGGCTTTGTCTTGCTTGCATGTTTTTTTTCCTTCTTCTTCTGATTAAACACTAATGTTGTATTTGCATCTTATTTATTTGAAATAACACTATTATGGGACAAAATCCATTAAAATAGCCTTCCATCCATTATGTACCTATTTACATGTTTACATGCAAACGATTAAAATATGACCAATATTAGCAATATATTTGGAAATAGAAACATATATATATATATGTGTGTGTGTCTGTGTGTGTGTGTGTGTGTGTGCTAATTATATTCTTAAAGTGAGATCTTGATTTTTAGTGTTAATTTCATCAATAATTGGATGTGTTGATTGATCTGACACATTGATCTGGTGCTGTTGTGGGAGACACAAGTTCGAATCTCCCCTGTATACCTGAATGCATTAATAAAAAATCACAAAATCGCAAAATTTAATCATTTACTTATTTTCTTTTATTTTTTAACATAACATTTAGGTGTATATTTATCTATGTTTAACCGGTTTAAGTGGTTTATGGTGTAAATGAGGTCTTCTTTTCTGTCTTCTGAATCTACAAAAACCTGTACATGTAAAGACAAAATCTCTGTTTATCTGGTTTGTTTGTTCCCCTGCTCCTTGTTGACACATAAAGGTCACAACTGCTTTGTTCTGTGGATGCACTGTGTGACTATTAAACTCAACTGTACAGATCCGGTCTGGAACGCCCACGTAACCGATTCAGCATGAGAACACACAGCGCTCTTCCTGTAGCTTTGCTCCACTCAAATAAACATATTTCATGGCTTATTAATTTTTTCCCTCCATGCTCAAGTTTATTTTCTAGATCTAAAAGTACATTAATGAGAGCGAGCAAGCTTGCTCATGCAGACATTTTCTACTTCTCCCCAAGGTCAGACCACAGACTCATCCCCAGACGTAAGATCCACTCTGAATGAAGTCACTCCAGTAATTCGCATGACTTCAGAAAGTGACATTTTGGAATCACGAGCCACGACAGCCTATCGAAGCGTCTCCTCTCCTTCAGCGGATTTCACGATGGAGGTCACACCTACAGTTCCTCCTCCATCACAGTCATCCAAAGACACCTCTCCTTCACCAGCCATCTCACAGACCCCTGCGCTGCAAGTAGTCACCACCCTCAACACGGACACAGCCTCGGTGCCAGGCAAGACTAATACAATTAAACCTAATCTAATCGCAAAAGCTATCTGTCGTTAATCAATCCTTTGTGTTGAGAACAACAACATGGACAGTAGAAGACAAGGCTGGACGAATTAAGTTCACAAAGAGCTAAAAGCTGCAGGAAATGTTATATTGAGAGCCTTTCAAACATTATAATGGTCAAAACATCTGTGCTAAAAAAAAATACATTATTAAAAATATATATTTTTAAATGTTAAACAAAACGTTTATTACAGCAAGATTATATCAGTTTACAAGATAATAGCATGTTTAATTTTACATGTCACTTTCTGTTTCTTTGCATTAATTGTGGAATTATTAATCAATATTTTTGTGTAGGGTTTACTTTTAAACAATGTTCACAAATTATTAATTACAAAATATAGGCACACACTCATATTAAATACAGTTTTCTTATCAATTTACTCAAGTAAATTTTTTTAACCCTTTCTCCTTTAATATGTCAGTGATTTTATTTAAAAGTTAAAATAAATGAATAAATATTTAATTTTTTTAATTAATTAAAAAAAAATTTAACAGTGTGTTTTTATCAAAGCTGTGGCTTTCTGGTTGGTGTCCAAGTTGGAAATTTGGGTTCGATTATGACATGTTTCTAAATGCTTTTTTGATTTTAGATTTGTTTTGACTTTTTTTTTTGTATTTGCCGTCAATAAATTGTAAAATATTGACTTAACCAAATCTGCCACACTGCTCCCGTTAATATCAGCCATTAAAAAAACGCATACTGATCAACCACAAGTTGGTATTGACAGTAAAGCTGGTGTCATTGCTCGCATATTGTTGTAAAAGACACAATGTTTCAGGTTTCATGCACTGACATTTGCGTTTGTCTTCTAGTCTGAGTGCTTTCATGTGGGTGTACAACACTTTGTTGCACTTTAATGATGAAACACTGGGCTTTTACTCGTGAGACTCTCTGGGAAACTGGCACATTCCACCCACTTGATCAAACGTATGTCCGTAAATAATGGCTGGACGTGGGTGTAACATTTTGGAACACGACTGTGTTTGTAAATAATATCCCTCTCTCATACTGACATTTCACTGGAAACACAGCTATATTTAGGGCAGTTGAATATCTACTTATTGGTTTACGGCACTTATGCCAGACCTTAAGTATGACTCTTAGAAAACAACTTCAAAACACAAGTTCTTTAAAACGGTTTATGCCCGGCAGACAGTGAAACGGGTAAAAATACCATACATTGAAGGAGAAATCAATTAATCGGTCGAATTATCTATCTATCCAAGGTTCTACTGCTAGTAGCCCATCAGTTTCTTATTTGAGGAGCACCGTTTCATCTTCAGTAGCCACCACAGCTCCTGCAGCATCCATCAGTCCAAGTGAAGGACCTCACACTGTCTCGACTCCAGCCAGCAGCGTGATCCAGACAACACAAACAGCTCCACTATTCACCCCCACTTACCCTCAGACGTCTCAGATGGCCCTGACCAGCAGTTCACAGGTCACTGGACCTGCTCCTTTGGAAGACCAGTATGAGCCTTCTGAACTGGATGTGGGGGATCAAGGTATGTGCGGCAAATTCTTTTACTGTCATGCCATTCCAAACCCATGACACAGACATTTTATTTATTTTTTATTTAATCAAATTCAATTTAGGAGACAGTAGTATTTAGGAATTTAGGAGAAAATAAAATGGATTTAATAGGGCCCCAAATTCAAACATATCTTACTATCTTACTTATGTTTACTATTATTCTTGAGGTCTAACAAAAATGTGCAAAGAACTTCCTTTTCCACTAATGTTAAATTAATATAGCAATATTGTATGAAATGGAAAAACAATATTGTGATATTGTGCCCATATCCCCCAGCCCTGAGACACAATCACTTTAAATGAGGAAAAGTTGTATTTATGCTTTTATTAACGTAATAAACAGTTATAAGTGTGCATACATAGAGCACATCAAATATCAACAGAAGCCCAACAAGCATTTTCTTTATATTTGGTTGAATGTTTCAGCTCATTTTAAAGCCAGAAAAATAAATTAGATTTGTTTGAGTTGTGTGTTTGATCTTGCCGTTCAGGTCTAGTAAGCACATTGATAGATGATAATTACATTATTTTTCCAGCTGCTTTTATTACTTCTGTGGTCTGTAAATGATGTCCCTTCAGTTTTATTAGTTCCTGTGATAGTGCTAATCGGTTTCTCCTCCGTTCACCAATCTTCTAGATTCAGGGAAAGTTCCCCACCGCCCTGCTTCACCCCTGGACCCCCTGCTCGCTGCTCTGGTCACCATTTTCATTATTTGCACCGCCATGGTCTCAGCCATCCTCTTCCTCAGGTTCCGTCAGCGGAGCGAGCATCCAGAATTCCACCGGCTCCAAGACCTCCCTATGGTGAGTCTTGCATTCAGGCAGCAAACTGGAATATTTAATATTAAGACCTTTGAGAGTTTTGTAGATTTCCATTAGAGGTTGAACAATTGATCGGTTTTGTACCACCAAAAACTGCTGGTGCAACTAAGAAGGTCCACCGTCGTTATACAGAACACGAGTGACCTCTAGAGGCAGAATCAGCGACGCCGTCTTGAGTTATATATAGATTTAATATGATGCAATTTCAAATGTTCCTTTCTCTTTAGTGTGTAACAAGCTCTTAGTGCAAAAAGAAGATCTGTAGAGTTTCAAAGACTAAAGAAGGCGGAGCTATCATTCTGCCAGTCGCTGGAAGCACTGTGATTGGTTTGTGAAAGTGAAACTACTTCGTTTGTGCTTCTAAAAGAGGACATAACTAGAAATCAGTGGTTAAGTTGTATTCACAACACTGTTCCAGAACACAAATATTAGAGTGTGGTAATTAGAGGACGTACTCCTAAAACCTGGAGAGCAGTCTATGCTGGCTGTGCACAGAGACTAGAAAGTGGAGCAATTCTAGCTCTGCAAGAACAGTCTGGCGCTTCTGACTCACAACCTGTAAGAAAGTTAGGTTTTCTTATTAAAAGAACCTTCTACTTACTATTCAAACGTGATTTTTGAGCAGTGAAGGGTAGTGCTGTTGTTTGTTGTTCCTGCGATCACGAATGATAGCTGGCCAATCAGAGCACACCTCGCTGTTTTAGACCAATCAGCTGTGCTCGAAGCATGTGCTCTTCGATTACACCCACAAATACGGTGGTGTGTGTTGTAGCCTGTATCATTTGATATTAAAGCATGAATATGAACCTCATAACCAAGCCGCTGTCATGACTGTTAATGAAAGAACAAAAAGGAAATCAAAACGTTTGCATCTTTAAGGATTCATCTATATTTAATCTAGAAACTGTATTCAGTTTCCTTTTGTTTCCTACTTGCTGAAAGGCACATGTAAACATTTATTGTCATGGGTTTATGTGAAGATTGTTTTAAGTTCACTTAAATTAGAAGTTGCTATTTTTTTGTAATCTAATACTATAGCCAGTGGCTAAGTATTGGGGGAAAAAACAATTTCCTTCAAGAGACTTCAATAGAATTGGTATCATTGATACTAAAAAGATTTTAGATTTTCTTTATGTTGTTCATTTGGAGATTATTGCAAAATAAAAGTATGTAACAAAACTTTAATGTTAGATGAGGTTAGTCGCAATTAATTCATTTTTAGATTAATTAGTAGGGATGTAACGGTATTGTAACTACCGTCGTACCGCAATATCATTTTTTTTTCTATAATACCGTGGTCGCCTGACTCGATAAAACGATAGGTCTTCTGAGAAAAGTTTGCTCAGGCGAATGGCGCGAACGGGAGGTAGCGGGAACTACAATTCCCATCAGCCCAAGCGTGCCCATCTTTCTTTGCGGTCTGTTGTCAATACAGATCAGTGTTGCCAACTTAGCGAATTTGTCTCTATAATTAGCGACTATTCAGACCTCCTCGGCGACATTTTTCCCTAAAAGCGACTAGCAACAAATCTAGAGACTTCTTGGACAAACCTCAGCGAGTCTCCGGTACTGCCGCGCTAGTGCGAGCCCTTGTATTCTCGGCGCGTGCAGACACCTCTCTCTGCGTCTGTTTTGTTCAGCGCGGCTGAGAGTAGCAGGGCTTTCAGTTTGAATAGATATTATGTTGCTTCTAACTCTATTTTACATGCAAATATAGCCGAAATCACAGCATAGCAATTGCCTATATCTAATCTGTACTTGGTTTCATTATTATGAATTGTAAATATAATTATATAATTATAAACGATTATAAATAAGGACTTTAATCTAGATTAACATCTTGTAAGGTAGAGCTAGTGCAGTGGGCCTTATAATGGCGTGCATTTCAGTCACTATTTCATATTCATTCAGTTTTTCTGACAACAGAAACCATTTTATAGATCAGTGAAATCATTTATATTGGGAATTAGGGTGCATTGAATAACATTATGTGACTACAGAGAAGCAAGATAATATGACGCACTGACGTAATGAATATGCAAATTGATATATGACGTCATCTAGCAATCTAAAGCGGGTTTTAAATCGGATGTGTGGAAGGTTTAATAATTTTTTGTTCCTGTTTGAAAGTTTACAGATAGATGGCTAATGTGTGTGCCATTGATATGTTCAGTGTTCATGTAAACTGTTCAATAAACACTTCTGCCACTTTTTTTGAGCTTCTTAATTAGTTTAGTTTTTTATGTAAATGATTCAATAAATACCGTACCGTGCCATTCGTACCGAGGTATTACCGTACCGTGAAATTTTGATACCGTTACATCCCTATTAATTAGTCGTTTTTTTTATGGATTGACAGCACTAATTTAAAGCCAGTGACCTGAGAAAGCAAATTATGTTCATGCAGTCATCATAAACAAATCAGAAATGCATTCAATTTCATTTTGTTGCGTCACTGTAAAACATATTTTGTTATTAGATAATTGTTCTAAATGTATTCTAGTTGATATTAGATTTTTATAAATAATAATATTCTACTGTTAAACTGTTCTAAAATAGAAGCAAATAAAGTATACATTTAATACATTTGTATCTAATTTCAGTGCAATGGACTTGCTTGTTTTTATATGAAATGGTGACGCTTTCCACTTTTTAATGTGCAACATTATCTAAGGATAATAAATCGTGAAGAAGTATTGTTCATTTTTAGATAATTTTGATAATACATTTTTAGTATTATCAATACTGTTTTTAAAAATATTTAGTATAATAATTGTATAGCAATCAGTACATTAATCAGTTATTGGCAGTGTTATGTGGTTCAGCCTATCATTATCGGTATAAACCACTTTTGCTCTAATATCTAATTAACAGGATAATGGCATGTCATGTTTTGCAAGTCAAGATTGATAACGATGAAATTGGAGAATTCAAGTGTTTCCTCAGAAATAAGCCCCTGATGTGTTTTTCTGCAGGATGATCTTCTTGAAGACACTCCATTGTCAAGATACACCTATTAGCAAGAATGGATTCCACTATTTCATAATCTGATTCCTCAGGCAGTTACTTATTAGTGCAAATCCCCTGAAAGATGGCTTTAACAACTGATCTCTGATTCTGGGTTTTCCTGGCTTTGATGCTGAAATGTGGTTGTGTAATATTGGAATAAAAATGTAGTTATTTTACAATATTATAAAAACTATTCCAGACTGTTCCAGAAAATAGAATAAAATTAGATAATCAGTCAAAAGTTCCTTAATAAACAGCTGTTTAATGTTCACTTTTCAAGAAAACAGAACTAATATCCTTTTTTTATTCACATTAAGATTCTCTACAAATGTAGAGAAACTATAAAAGACATCTCCTTTATAAACATGACAATTAACATCTTAGTTATTTAGTTTGCTGGAGACTATTAGCTTGTTTTTCCCTTTATTAGACACTATATTTATACTGAAGGAATTGCTCAATATTATGATGGTTCATCCTTTCCAGTCATTACACGCAATCCAGTCATTACAAAATTTTCAGGTAAAGGCAAAAAAGTTTCCGGCAGGTTTCGCGGTTCAAGTTATTCACACAAATGCACAGCTTTAAACAAAATCACTACATTATTGACAGTTTTTTGTCCACAAAATGTTGCTAATATGACCCCTCGATACACAATTCAATTTCATTCCAGAGGCCTAACATTTCTTGAATCTACAAAAGCAAATAGTACTGCACTTTTTTTCTTCTTAGGGGCTTTGTCTTATTTTCCAAGACATTTTCTTGGGGAAAACGGTTCCCTGGGTTTAGCATGAATGTCTCTGTACTTCTGCACTGTTAGTGCTATGATGTTGTAGTTGGGAAAATGCTCATTTTTAATGTGACATTGTTTCTAGGTTGAGAACCGAGTTGACTGTCCAAATCGATAATGAAGGTATGTGATAACTTGAAATGTATTTTAGCATATTCACTTCTGTCTCTGCTGGTATTTGTGTTAACCTTGTGCCTAATGTACTTTGTGCCAAAACTGATTAGCAGGTAAACAAAACGGATAAATATATATTGCACAGCTGTGTTGTTGAGATGAACCTGTGAAAATGAGAGTTTGTAATAAAATAAGAAAACTGCTATTTGTGTGTGTGAAGATTCATGCTAAATCAAATGAACCTGGTGAAATGAGATAGTCAAAGCAAATGTGAATTATATATAAGTTTATTAGTTTCTTACGAACACGTACAAAAAAAGGGCAGTACAAACTTTATTGATTAAAATGAGCAACAACGCAGATTTCATATGTGCTGTATGTAAAACCTAGAGAAATATGGAACAGTAAAATCTTGTAGTAAAAACAGAAATACTGTAGTAATCATGGTATCATTAGAATAATATAGAAAACATTGCATGAAATAGTTAAGCTAATTTTTTTTTCATCGAGTAGAATAAATAACAAGAACAAACGTGTTAAACCATCAGTAATGTTACCACAACTAAAAATGTTCCAGAACACTGATATAATAAGTCATGTGAATAAATCTCCTCACACCAGTTACGTCTGGAAACAATGGCAAGCTCTCGTCGATCTACGGATGTGAAATGATGATGTCACCGTACGGCTCGTACTGTCTCACTGTGACTTGACCTGCGACTATGTCCTCTGAAAAAACACAAAACAAGTCAACATATCTGTCCGGGGGATTGCACTTTTCAATAAACAAAGCACTGGGGAGAACAAATGCATTTATTTAGTTAAATTGTGGTGTTCAATCTCACACAATTTAAGCTCAATCCGGGGAAGAGGCTCATGGGTAGATAGACAGCAGCAGAAATGGGTATATGTCACCTACAGTTATACCTGACAAGTATAATTCTTTCTCTCTTTAATTTTATGTTGGTTTTAGGGTAAAATCAGTTTGATTTCGGTAGGTGTGCTACAAGTCAACCATCACTCTGAGAACAGTCCCAGTGCTCCTACACGTTTACAGCAAAATCTCAATTTAATCATTTCTTTCATTGGTTTTGTCTTCACTCACAAGAGTCAGGCGTTGTAGAATGTTAAATCTTCTGCCATAATCTTACCTAGCAATTTAAAAAACAGGTGGGCAACAATTCTGTGGCTGGCCTGAGGGGGCAGCAGAGAGTGAAAGGTCACCACACCCTCAACATCCTGTGGCCTTCAAAAGAAA
>JAUMHG010000034.1:3173733-3194336 GCA_032359395.1 Enteromius anoplus
AAAAAATGAATTAGATAATACATTTGTCTGTAGTCACATGCTACTGAAATCGACAAAGCAATACATTTTAAATACTAAAAGTGTTATTATGATCCTATGACTTCCACAATGCAGGAAAAAACATACATGCATAAATGTAAAGGTCTTCACAGAAACCCACCCAAATAAAAGTTTGGTTAAACTTGAAGAAATTGTGACATAAATATATTACTATTGTACAGTAAATGAAATGACATTCGTTTAAACTTTAATTATTATTAAAAGCACTTTTTCAAAAATTGAAGGGGCTTGCTCTAACATTGTATTATTTTTAAGATCATCTTCCATTAAGATATTTTGTAAATTACCTACCATAAATATATCAAAACTAAACAATATGCATCGCTAAGGACTTATTTTAGACAATTTAAAGGCAATTAAAAATGACATAATGCAGAGAGGCCGAAGTATACTTGGGCCTTTAAATAAAATACTTTTTTTCCATAAAATACTATTTATTTTAAAAAGTGGTTAGGTGTCTCGTCACACCCCTAGCAGTAGTGTATAAAGAAAAAGTTTTATATCAAAAATAAGCAGTATATTTCCAGCAGTACCTTAATTGTTCCTCGATATCTTTTGTAACATCCTCTATCTCTGGGACCCTCTCTTCTGGGATGCCCTCAAGACCGAACTGAATTTCTGGAACAGGGGATCTGAGCCCATGACAGCACACACATACAAAGGCATTATCCAGAGGCACTTAATTATGCAGCTGAACGTGAACCTCGCAAGTGTCAAACCCGTCGCTTCTGACAGCGACCGCTATTTCTGTCTCTCTTTTAGCATCTCTCCTCTCACCGTCTCATTTCAGGAGTCTCCAGTGGAGAGAAATCCTTGTCTGTCGTCTCCAAAACCACCAGAGAGGCTGCAAATTCATGGAAACATGAACATTCAGTATACAGTATAAACGAAGCAGCTAAGATGATGTTGTCTTTATTTCCCTTCCATCAAAAAAAGGTTATTCTACAAAATACAGTATGTGCTGATGTTTGTGTAACCTGGTGTTTCTTGCTGGAAGAGGCCAGACTCCAACATTTCTCTGGGAATCTATGTAGGACAATAAGATCAGTGTTTAGGCCTAAGTGTAAGGTTTTTTATTTGAATTGCATATCAAATTTCCATCTGTTTGGGTAACACAGTTTTAACACAAACTAATAAACCTAAAGTGATGCACATTTGTCACTCGTACATAAAAGTGGTAAGATTTCTGTCCTTAAAATATGCTATTGTTTATTAGCTCTTTGCATCTATTTGATTTCACTGAAGTCATTTCAGAATGCATATATATAAAATGTTTGAAATCATCATAAATCTGTTCATGTTGAAAAGTTATTCAGTTAAATAAGGACGAACATGGTTAAAATAGGTCAATAGTCAGCTGGAGTTATTGCGGACACATAAATATTTTATTGTGTATTAGAAACATATTCTGTTCATTGGTACTAATCGAGAAATCTTCCCTATTTCATTCATGTAGAACTAAAACATCATTTTATAGGCAATTCATAAATCCTAAATGTATGCCTATTTTTTGAGTGAATTTTTGGTCACACTTTATGATAGATATCTTTTTAAAAAGTACGTAATAATTAATTGTTCTTAATAAAATACCTACTACGAATGATGTATTTGTTTGCCTGCATGTCATGTGACCATTAACCACCAGCAGACAACCAAACAATGGGAACATTCAAATATGCTGTTAACGCAGCATACATGTTTTACAAACATGACCATAAAATCTCGGGGGGACTTCAGGTAAACATTTGGGCTCAAAAAGGTTTAGTTTGTTGATTAATCATGTCTGTATGGGACTAGTTATTTCTCTAATGCTAACCTCTTTTGAGCTGAGCTCTCTCTCCTCCTCTCTCTGTCCTGGTTCTGGTCTCTCCCGCTCTCTCTCTGGTGTCTCCTCAGCTACAGGAATCTCCCTGCGCTGCCGGGACGGTGGGATGGGCCTCAGGACCGCGGACTGTTTCCATAGCGCCAGGATTTCAGGCGGTAGGCCTGTGTAAGCATAACATGACCTTTAGCTTTATCTCTGAACTGTATGAAGGGGTAAAGCACAGGACGCTTCTGGGAATATTGCGGAAACTGTCATTATTTTAAATTAATTCAATTTTTATTAAATCTGTATTTTTTATTCTTTATTAAACACCTTTCATCTGTATGTACATACACTACCAGTCCAAAGTTTGGGATCAGTAAGTCTCTTGTGCTCATCAAGGCTGTAATTACTTGATTAAAAATACAGAAAAAAACAGCAATCTTGCAAAATGTTGTTACAATTTAAAATAATGGTCTCTATCTTAATACACTTTAAAAAATAATTTATTTCTGTGATGCAAAGCTGAATTTCCATCAGCCATTACTCCAGCCTAAAGTATCACATGATGCTTCAGAAATCATTTAACACGCTGATTTATTATTAGAATAATTCATTATTGTAATATATTACAATTCATTATATATACATACATATTCTTCCAGTACAAGTTCAGGATCTGTCATATTTTTAAGTCTGCATTATTAAATTATTCAGTGTTATTTTTTTTTTTAAGATTCTCTCATATATAACAGATAGTAGAAAATTAAAGAAAATTAAAAAGAACACCATTTATTCAAAAGAGAAAACATCTTTCCTCTTTTAGGGCTCTTTGCAAATTACAAACGTATTTTTCTTTATGAATTTGGACTGAAATACGACCAACTTACTCATGCAAGGGTTCTCGAGCAGTTCTTTAGCACCCTTCTTCTCAAACGGTGGTTTGACAAGCGATGCCTTGGAGGAAATAAAACAATTTAACCATTTTCACGCACAAAATAATGCTAACTTGAAGACTGTGAATCCTTCTAGACCTACCAAAGGCCTGGTTTCTGTCTCCACGTCATCAATCCGGGCCCTCATTTCCTCTTGAGAGATCTGAGTGTTTTTGTCAATGAAGAGCAGCTGTCTCCTCCTCTTCCTCTGCTCTGTAGGGGATTCAGGCCTCACTGCCGCAGGCTGATAGAGGGACACAAGGAGCTTGACGACAAATGTGTCAAATGCTTTGATGCAGAATGAAGACTGATCTCAAAACATAACACACCTCAAGATCAGGGCTCCACTCTCTCACTGCCCTCTCTTCTCTGGGTTCAACACCCATTTTCTCCTCTTCGCCGGGCGGAGGGGACGGTATTGGTATAGAAACAGATACCGGGGTCTTTTCTCTTTCTTCTAACACAGGCATTTCCATGGGCAGCCCCAGGTCCTCTTCAGGCAGCAGGACAGCCTCCTGGCTTGATGCGCCAGTGACCTGCGCTCTGGATAATCATAACATCCATCATAATCTAAATTCATGTTTGGATTTATTAGTTTCTCACTGAGAAGGTCTTCTTGCAGATTTGTAGCTCCAGTATACATGGCAGCGTTACAAATCATCAAAGTCTCTAAGTACGAGAATAAGGGAATAGCCACGATTGGGGGATTTAAGCACTTAAAATCTGGCAACCCAAGCCCGATTGCTTTTGAAGGCTTTTCAGTAGAACATTTTCATCTATTGTATTTTAGTTCAGCTGCTGCCTTTCAGCTTAAATTACACTAAGCCAACATTAAAAAATCTAAGTGAATTTCATATAACTTCTTCATTGTTTCTAAAACAAAAAGTTGCCATGACTTCCAAAAGTATGTAATATATGTGTGTGTGCACTGTGTATAAATGTACATATATACAGTATATATTTTAGAAAACATTTAAATGTATTTATAATGATATTAATGTATATTATAATTCTATAACTGTTTTCATCAGTTTTTCATATTACATTAATATATGCAAAAAATATAAGAATTTTTTTAAATATATACATGCGTATGTTTGTATTTATAAATACACAATAAATATACACAGTACACACACATTTACTATGTACACAAATATTTTGGATGCGATTAATCACAATATATCATTGCCCCGCACTAAATTTTAAATGTCAAATTAATAAAGGATATATATTACCAGCTAGTCAATATTGCACATGATAATGCTTCAAAAATCTTTATCACTGTTAAAATATGATTAATCTTCCCTGTTTAAAATAAAGGTATGATGGTTAGATATGTTTTGAAGCATGGCTGCTGGTTTAAGTTGGTATTTAGCTGATCTTCAGCTGGTTATGTGCTGGTCCTAAGCTGTTCCTGAGCAGGAGCTAGTAGCTTCAGACCAGCACAAGACCAGCTTAAACCGGCTCAAGCTTTCAAAACATACCTAAGCAGCATATGCTGGTTTTCAACAGGGATCCAGCCGAGGTGAACACTAAAGAATTTTCACTGGGACTTTTAAGCCTTCAAAGTTCTCAATGTTTAGTATCGTCTGTTTCGTGAAAGCCTAAGTCTGAGTGTGACTGTCTAAACGTACAGATCTAAAGAGACTGATGTTGTCAGATCTCTGGCTGCCTCTCGCTCAAGTGCTGCTCTCTCCTGCTCTCTTTCATCGGGTATCCTCTGCTCTCTGTCCTCTTCTGTCTCTGTTCGCTCTCTTTCCCTGTCTATCTCCAGCTGCCTCTCATCATCACCTGCAAAACACCAAGCACTCCAGACTCATTTTACAAAATCTCCATGATCTCAAACAAGACAGAAATGGCTGAAACGAATGAAAACACACGGCATGTCCTTCCTTTCCTTCCTTTTCTTTAGTCATTATAAGTGTTTGGGTAATTATATGTCTTCACATAATTTGAGCCATTGCATATCTTACATGAAAAAAATGCTATGGAAGTCAATGGCTATTGGTAACAATTTACTTGTAGGGGTGACATGACACCTTCACAATCGTGGCATGACGTAAATCATGAACACGATGGAGGTTTAATGCATGTCTATAGATGATAGATAGACAGATAGATCTAAAATAATAAATAATATTCTTTCATTTAAAGCAATGTGCTTAATTGTCATTAAAAATGCAAACATAATATAATAATTTTAAATAACGATATCAATTCTTTTCATAAATTGAATTGCTTTCGGTGTAAAATATTTTGTGTGATTTGTTTAATGCGTTTGTGCATGTGTAATCTGGATCTGGATAACCACTGCACAGAATTATGGGTGTGAATGAGAAGACTCACGCCCGAGAAAGTGATCGGGCTGCTCCAGCAGTAGCTCGATCATGTCAGACTCCTGCAGATCTGCTCCTTCAAACTGAGGGATGAGAGAAACAGCATTCAGGATACACACAGCTGGATTTTTAACAGCGATGACATGGAGATGATACTGAGTGTGTACCTCTGGATCAGGGAGGATGACTGGCTCTCTTTCTGTCATGGTGATGGACTCTTGGCTGGCTGTGATGCTTACTGCACACAAAATGCACATTTCTATATTGCTGTCTTCTCCTTTCTTTATTACGTTTTTTATTTGCAGTGAATTCCCATAGCGTCATTTGTCGATGGATATTTTGAAACTGTGCGCTGCTATGGCAACGGATCACATTTCAGTGAACCAATAAGTGCTTACCGTCTGAAGGTGGTGTTGGTTCTCTAGTGGGCGGGACTTGCTCAGGTAAGGCTTTTTCTATTCTCTGAGCCACAGGGAGAAAGATTAGACTACACATGACTGATAAAACCCATCCTTGGCTCAGGACATTCAGTGTTAAATAATGATAAAAAATCAGGAGTAGTCCAGTCCTCGGGGATTGCTGCTCCAGAAACATTTTCCGGTTTTGGTTCTTGATAAATAGACATTTTTAGAAATTTGTCTTGGAAATTCTGAGACGCATCTACCTTTAAGAGGCTGCTTGGACTTGGCAGGCCGTAACCAGCCTCCATTATGCCAAAGAATGGATCATTCACTCCTTCTGTTTCATCAAATAGTGCAGCAGCGTCTGGGATGATGTGGCTTTGCCTGAGAAGGGAAAAGGAAGTCGAGGAACTGTAAACGTGAGACATTTTATATATTTCAAGCTCTTAATCTTTAGGGACCAAGCCACTATTTGTGTTATTTTATTTTACATTTGTCCTGTTACTCTAACCTAAAATTCTGAAAAAAATTTTTTTAGACAATTTTCCAATTAATTGGAATGACTGGGAAGCTGTGTGGTCCCTTCTGGAACATTATTGCAGTATAGTTCAGAATTTTTTAACCTTAACTTGAAAGAAAGGTCTGTAATTTTTACTTGGAAGCCTTTTTTGTAATTTAACTCATAGCCATTCATTTTTTAAGTGGCCAAAAAAACTTGTGATATACTGTACTTGAGCATTATATGACAATAGAACCTATTTTTGTCTTCCTTGTCCTATTTTGCATTTCTTTAAAAAAAAAAAAAAGTCTTTTTTTTTTTTAATAAAAACTGAATCAGTTGTAAAAGTGCCAAAATGGTTTACAAATAAGGTTTTGTCAATGTTGCTTGAGCAAATCTAAAAATAGCGTGAAATGCAAATTTGAGTTATTTTTGTAACTGTGATTTTTTTTTTGTTAAATTCTGTACAACGACTACAGATGGCATATTCTGTCATATTTATAGAAATGTCGAATATTTGTACACTGTACCTGCTAAATAAACAAATAAAATATTTCAAAATAGTATATATAAAGATCATTGTTCAAACTAAAGGAGCACAATATTTATCAGATATTATTGTCATGAAGAGAAGAAAAGAAAACATCTGTGTTATAATATAATGCATGCTCATAATAAGAAATAAATGCCTGACCTGGTTTCTTCATCACTCATATCAACGTTGGACTTCATGTTAAGGCGGAACAATCTCCCTATTGCCCCCTGAGTTTCCTCTGAGAAAAAAAATCATAAACAAGCTATTACAGAAACACAGTTAATATACACATTAAAATGATACAGGTTTCATGATCCTTATGAGACACTGCATTGTAATGCACTTTGTAGAGCAAAGATGCAGTCAAAACAACAAAAACGTTCTTTTGTTACATGCCGTCCTCCTACTAAATACATCTTTGGCGAATCAAGCCTAATATATGTAAAAAAAAATCCCGTAATGATAATTCGCCCTAAGGTTTTAACACACCGACCTAACAGAAATTCACACTGCCTGTGGTAGACAAGCACCACTCCATACTGCAGCTGAGAGGACAGGTACAGGGAGAAACGTGGGCGGGGCAATCCTGGTACAGGGGGCGGGACACTGACCAACACGTAATCCATGATGTCACAGCTGTGAAGCACATCGAGAACTCCATTAAACTCACAAATACTGCATTTCCGATAATATAAAACAAGTTCATTTTGAGACCATATGCAAAATATAGGCTGTAAATGGTATTGTGGCAAAATATCTGGATGTTGACAGTCCTTCAAGATCCATTTATTCTGTTAATGTGATGAAAATTAAAACATTTGGAATAGTTTATACCTTCATATGGGTAAACACTTTAATTTTTCCAAATCATTTCAGTTCAGAGATTCAGTTTTTTACTACTAAATAGGTTGCTACTTAATTTTTTTATTTTATATATTTATTACTGATTCGCAGCCTACCTTTTCACATTGCTTATTTGAAGATGATGGATCATTTAATACTCTTGATTACAAATGAGAAAGTGAGAGATTTTTAAAATGTTATATTTATTCTACTGTAGAACGTCTCTTTTTATTTTTGTATTTATTTGCATTTTAATTATTTTAATATTTATTTTGTTTGTAAATCTTTACATGCAGATTTGATTAAATTGTATTCCTGTACAGGCTCTATCTCTTCTATATTTATTGTTTGATGCATAATAATAATGCTTTAACTCCAATAATAAAAACTATGAGAATTACTTTTTATTTAATTAAAGAAAAGAAAAAAGAAAAAAACATTATCACCCATAACTGTCAAAAATGAAACCAACAGTTCAAATGCTTCAATTTTATGATGTAGAAAACAGTTCACAAGAGATGCATGGTTTTTCATTCATTGCACAGAAAGGATACACACCATGTGCGCTGGACATTGACTTTAAGCAGATCTCTCCGACTGATCTTTCGTCCTTTAGTGGCCGCCAACCTGAAAAGTATACATTGAGTTAGATTGTAATAGTTATGCATGAGTTTTAATGCATGGGCTACTGTTTTTCAGATCGTAATTATGGATTTTTCATGTTGTGAATATAAGCACTCCTTCACGGTCTCAAAGCTCAAAAGAAAGAAACGAGATCTTACCAAATCGTGGCAAAGCACCCGGTCCTATGATTGAGCACAGTAGGATAGAAAAACATCGTAAAGACAATATCAATGTAGAGAAAACGTGGAATAAAAACTGGAATAGCGTGATCGAGAAACAAATGAAATCTCTCAGGTGAAGAGTTTTTACAGGAAATGGGATATATAGCACTTCAAAGGTTGCTGTGGGGAACTTTGTTTTGAAAGCTCTACCAATCAGTCGTGCTTTGCAAATTTACAAACCAATCTAATTAAGACAACAGTCTAGGACGCGTTTTATTGGACTGTCTTGTTTCCATAATAATCAATATTGAGAAGTAATTCAGGATTCTAAACAGCATTCTAGTCATACACAGAATCATTATCAATCAAATTATCGATAAAGAAGCAAGAACGAGAAAATATTACTGATCTATATAAAATACTCAGAAAAAAATCAAATAATATCTAAAGGTTGCACGTTCTGATTATGACATAAAAACAAATCGATTCTTATTTGCTTTTCTACTAGGTTATGAATATGAATCACCATTACCCCGGGACCCTCAACTGATTGGCTGATGCAGGCAAGTGGGCGTTTTACCGCGGCTGACGTACGACCCAATCGTACTACGCTGAAGGCTTACCTTATGAATATTAAGTAGGCTAAGCGAGCGGTTACTTGCAGGAACCTTTTTAATATTCATGAGGGAAGCCTTCGCCGTAGTAGGTTACGCGAAGAGAATCGTCTTGACTCGTGTACTTCCGGACCGGAAACCGCCTGCTCACAACTTTTTTCTTGTCTTCGCTATTGCACATCGATTAGATATATCAGACACCATGTCGAGCTCATCAAACATCGTAGCGATGAAGAAAATCGTTCAGCAGTTACGCTTCGAAGCAAACATCAACAGAGTAAAGGTTAGTTTCTTTTTAGCGGTTTAATCTCTTGAGGAAACTGAAGCTAGTGAGTTAGCCGCCGGGTTGAGCTTGGGCGTGGACCTGTAGCCCGTTAGCTTTGTTTCAGAGCCTTCTCATTTTTTATTGTAGTGAAGTAGTATTCACATCAATTAAGCGAACTGAGCATTATATAGATTCCAGTAAAAGAAATGTGTATGGCTAAGCTAGCTGGAATGAATAGGTTAGTTTATGTTGGCCTTCCCTTCTTTATAGTAGACAAGAGATACACGTTGCTCTGATATTACACCTATTTTCCAATGTATTCATGTGTTTGTTACTATGGCTATGTATTTAGCATGTTATATTTCTATTTCCAAGACATTTGTGAGACGATGTGATTTGTTTTTGGGATATGTAGGTCTCTCAGGCGGCTGCAGAGCTTCAGCAGTTCTGCATTCAGAACGCCCTGCAAGATCCTCTGCTGACCGGTGTGTCTTCAAGCACCAACCCCTTCAGGACACAGAAGGTTTGCTCCTTCTTGTGAGGGTCCGTGATGGGGATCTGCCATTGGTAAGAATGAGTTTGTCATTTGGTTAAAAGCTAAATGGTATAAAACCGAAACTAACCCTTTAAATTTGTCTTCTCAGGCTTTTTCCTGTTCCTGTGATGTTTCTGCCGGGAAAAAGATAACCACTGCCATGATGTGTAATTGAAAAAGCAGCAGCACGAAGCTGTCGTCTTGCCAGTTAATACCTCATGCCATAAACACAAAAACAAGAACTGAAAGGATTTGCCGCTCTGGCTGCTTTATGTCTATTGGTGCATTTTCATTTTAGAAGAACTTTGTTTAACGTCTCAGCATGAGTCTCCTTCTCACAGCCCTCAGATTTTGTAAGTCTGCCTTAACGAGTGAGAAACAACGCTCCAGTTTTGTGGAGGGGAGGCTTTTGTATTGTTGTTTGGCACAGCAGAGGAAACTAAGTAATTTATTGTGCCTTTTTAACATTGTAGTCTATTTCTCTATCTTCTCTGCCTTAGACTTTTTATAACCCAAAATAAAACATTGATTTCTACATGTCTCGGTTGTTTTTATGCTTACAGTAAAGAATTGCTGAGGATATATTACGAACGTTATAAGCAGAACAGAAGCTAGAGTTTTTTATCGCAGTAGCATGAAGTTGAACTAGGAGCATAATTTTATATAGTAGACTACCATATGTAACAAAATATATGATGTGGTATTTCTTTACGCGTAGAATTTATTCAAGCAGTGTGACATGCATTACTCCCCCTAGAATTATTTCATTTGAAATGTATTTATGTAATGTATTACATGGTTCATTTGCAAAATCGTTTTTGTTTTCATTATGCATTTTAATAAGCCTAATCTCGATCAAACTGCTTACTTGATTAGATAAAGAAATACAGCTAACAATAAAACACCATAAAAAAAATCGAGTCTTTATTTAAAAATGAACATTTAAAAGAACGTTTGTTGCACTGCATTTGAAGTTCAAAAAGTCTAAATAGATTTAAGAATATCAGAACGTTCTAAAATATTTTAAATAACCCCATATCGAACGCAAAGGCGCAACAACGTCATTGCTTCTACATATTTTTTTATGGAACCTAATTGGCTTGAAAGAATAGAAATCAGGTGTGTGTGGGTTGGGTTAGTAATTAGGCAGTTCATTTATAAAAATAAGAATTTTTCATTAGTCCGTGTTCAAAAAACGGCGACCTACGTTGTGTTATATTCGCATGCTCGATAAGCCGGTTTTTTTAATTAATCATATAATTATTTAGCTGGCGAGATGTGGCTGACTAGCACATTAATATGGCTTATTGTTGTCTTTCTTCTGACGCCCCAGCTCACTGAATGTTATCCTGCTAGTAAATACCAGCAAGCAGAGTCTTTGGCAAGCCACCAGCTGTTGATTCCAGCTGAAATAAACGACCCCGTTCCGCAACGGCGTCAGAAAACCGTGTCCGTGTACTGCCACGAAGAAGCGATAGAGGTCGTGATGAACATAGACCTGTTTGCGTCGGGGTTTCCAGTCAATGCTGAGGAGCTGTGGCTGGGTTCCCCATCGCTGCTCAACAAAGTGTCTGCAGCATCATGCGGAGCCGTGCGAACGGGGGAATCACAGTTAACCATATTTGCTTATTTCAAGGACTGTGGAACCAAATTATCTGTAAGTTCACACAAACCTTCTGAAGATCTTTTACAGATTGGTGTTCTGCTGAAAAATGCACTGTCTTGACTGGAGTTTTGCTTCTTCAATCTGACTGGAAGACTTGTAGGGAACCACTGTTGAATGAAACTTGTAAACTATTGGTAAATGGTTCATGTTGTGTTTAATTTTGTCTTTTCAGGTCACTGGAGACTCTCTAGTATACTCGAATGCCATTGTGTACTCTCCTCTACTATCTTCTGATGGTGTACTTCGCCAGGAAGGTACAGTTATACCTGTTCAGTGCCAATACCGGAGGTACGCTGACAAACCCAGGATTTAGTTAATTTAGATTTATTTTCGCTTTATTGACTCTCTTGTTTTGCCTCCTCTTAAGGCGGTACAGTGTTGACAGCGCAGCAGTGGTGCCCACTTGGATCCCATTTGTTTCCGCTATTTCAGCCACAGATCATCTGGACTTTACCCTCCGACTGATGAATGGTGTAGTATTTAAATTCACCACATACTGCTTTTTCAGAATGACTTGACTGACTCTAGATCATTTTGAAGATGACTGGCAGTATGAGAGGGGCTCAAACATCTATTTCCTTGGAGATGTGATAAACCTCCAAGCATCGGTTATCCTGGGCAATCACTTCCCCCTCCTCCTGTTTATTGACTGGTGTGTGGCTACACCAACTTACGGCGTGGTTCCAAGTGACATCAAATATTCTTTTGTGGATTCTAATGGGTGAGTTTTTTTTCAGTTCATCAGACTCCAACTGATTACTGTATCTATTAGATTTAAACTCGGGTCCTAAAATAACCAGTTTCATGCAGCACAAGACTGGTCCTGTCGTGAAAATGCATAAGTGCATCCAAAGGGATGTTTAAAAGTGTTATGCAAGACCTGTTTACTTGTGTTGGTGCTGAGAAACGCTCTAGTTGCTTGTTTGTACGCATTTTGAACTTCTGGAAAGGAAGCTCTAATCATGTCGACTGCTTTCAGATGTCTTGCAGACAGTAGGAGTTTGTATTCTCGCTCCAAGTTCTTACCGAGGAGCCAAGGGAACAAATTAAACCTGCAACTGAATGCCTTCAGATTCTACCAATTGACCAGCAACTTGGTGAGCAGATGTTTAAAGAAAATTGAAATGTTTGTTCACCTGATAATAAAGATTGTCAAAGACCTAAATTTACTGTTCCTTGTGTACAGTAGTTAACCTTTTGTTGTTTTAAGCATCAGACTTTGATTTCAGTTAGTTCTGGGGTATCCAATGTTTGCTGTTTCAAGCTTATTTAACCCTTCAGTTTCTCCTGCATCTCCTATTAACAAGGTGCCTGTTTCTGCCCGAGATGCTTGGATTGACTTTAAAGTCTGGTAGTGTGTAATCCTCATTTGTTTAGTGTATAATGCCCAATTTTCCTATGTTACCATTTAGTGGAAAGTGTGACGCCTAGTGTTTTCAGACCATAAATGGCAACTTTTGTAGTTTAGTGTAGGTGTAGTTTAATGCCTCCTAGTTTAATGCCTCCTCGTTTTATTTGAAACAGGTATTCATCTCATGTTACCTAAAAGCTATCCCTGCCGCGTATCCTGTGAGCCCTCAGAATCGAGCATGTTCTTTTATTGATGAAAGGTAACGACTGGTTTCTATCAAGTTTATGTATCAGTCAATGTTTTATCTTTCATGTAAGATCCCTGTGGATGTTGCAGGTGGCAGTCTGTGGATGGAAGTGATGAGGTGTGTAACACCTGTGAGCCATCCAGACAAGCTGCGGCAGAGCCTGAACCAATCCAGCCTTTCCGCATCACCCTAGCCCCTCCTGTCAAGCAGCCTTATTTGGCCCCACAACCAAGATCAGCTGGTTTCTATCATGTGAGGCCTGGTCAGTCACTGGAACCCTTTAAAACGCTCATGCGTTCAAGGCAGTTTGCCTACGGTGTGTCGAAGAGAGGAACAGACTCCAACAAAGGTTTTCACATTTTTAATGTCTCACTCTTTAACTGTTTTTACTTATTCAAGTTATGTGGCACTTTTCTTTTTATAACAGACTGGGGCAAGATTGCCACATTAGGTCCTTTGCATCTGATCCCAAAGCAAGAAACCAGCACCCGATCAACTGGGTTCCCGCAGTCCGGCCCAGCTGAGGTGGTCTCAGAATCTACTGCTGAGGAGCTGACGCTCTTATTCAACTCAACCAAGACTGTTCCCGTGACTGAAGAACTGGAGTTTGAAACCGATAAAGAGACTCAAAGCTTCATCCCATTAGGGAAGAGCCTGTTCCTTAATGTTTCTGATTTCTTTGGCTCGGAAGAGGGGAGTGGGTTTGAACAGTGACTCTCCGCAGAAAGAAAATAAGCACAAGGGGTGGGGAATGGAAACCGACAACATGACCTTTTCTATTAAAACATATATGTATGAAGTTTTAAAACATGTCATCTTGGTCCTTGCTATTACTGCAGATGCTGTGGACATAGAAATAGCATTAATGCATTAAAACTCATCTCAATCGAAGTTTGTTTGATTTAAAGAAATTGCACATCCATGTTCTTAGTTTTCTGACATGTGAATATATTCATGAATAATTTGAACTAACATTTGGCACCTTTTTATGGTTCCTTTTTGATTTCTCTTTAGTTCAAAGATCACATGCATAACCTTCTAAAAAAAAAAAAAACTGGTTATCAAGTGTTTTACAACAAAACTGAAAATTGTATGTTAAATAAAATGTAAGTACTTTATGTAATGTATTTAACATGCTATAAAGGTAACATTTAGACCCTTTTATGGTTCCTTAAAATTCAACTGCCCATTCCTTCACATAATTCTGTCACATAATCACATAATTACATAATTTTCTGTTTTTTTTGTTTAGGCATTCATTTCATTACAGAATTAAAGATTTATCTTGGTTATATTAATGCATTTAAGACTAATTCATAACTCAAGTAGCTTTTGGTATCTTTCAGTACTTAACTTTTCACTCAGTTCACATGTTATAAACTATCCAAATTTAGTAGCATTGTATACATAACCTTCCATAAAAAGTGGTTAATAAGTTACCGTGTGTGCTATTTCTTCATTGACATGACCGATTTTGATGTTATATACTTCACAGTCTCTTTGATGTTATTGTCCTCGGGTGTCATTTTCACCAGGTGTGCCATTCGTCTGAAGCCGTCCACCAGGCCCGCTCCAGTCAGTGCCGAACACGGCTGAATGAACCAGTCTCGATCACTGCAGCTCTTTCTCAGGTTAAACTGCCCTGTGATCTCGGTTACCGTTGCAGCTTGTACAATATCTTGCTTGTTGGCTAGAACCACCACTGGGAGTCTCCTGAGGTGGTCGCTCTTTAAGGTCTGTTCCAGCACACTCTTGGCCTCGTCCAGACGCTTAATATCAGAACTGTCAACGACGAACACAATTCCAGCTGTGTCCTGGTAAAAATTCCTCCAGTGCGCTCGCATCTTGGCCTGCCCTCCAACGTCCCACACGGTCAGAGTGATTTTGTTCCTGTTCTTCTTCGCTTCGATCATTTCTACATTGAATCCAATTGTAGGAACTGTGTGGAAGTCCTCATTGTACTTCAGTTTGTAAAGAAGTGTTGATTTTCCAGCTCCATCGAGCCCTAAGAGGAGGATACGGGCTTCAGGTTTGTGTCTGGATCCTGAATGGCCCATTGTATATGTCAGGTGTTCACAAACACCAAAGCTTCTCACTGTGTTCTTTCAACAAATGTGAGTTTACTCAAGATGGTGTCTGCATTACTCAGTGATGTATTATATCTACTGTAGCTTATCTACATAGTGCTGTATGATTAATGGTTCAAAGTATCACAGGACACCTCCCAAATGATATGCTAAGAATGCCTGGAACGGCGTTCTGCTTAATTTATCTCTCATGTCTTAAATAACGTACAGGTGTAAACAAAATATTAAAACTAAATAAAAATGGATTCCAATGTCACATGTTCAAAAAGATCCTAAAGAAACTAAAGAATGTCATTTGACATACATGAAGTAGGATCAAGAAAATCGAACCCTTGCAAGAAATAAATAAATAATTCAGTCCTCAGTTAAGACTCTGGTCCTGAGACATGTTCAAAGAAATCAATCATGAGCTTCCCATTACATTTATCAGCTGACCACATGACATGTGTGACCATAACCAGGCAGTATGATATCATACATGTCTAATAAAGGACAAGAAACGTCTTGGAAAAAAATATGTTTCCATTTCAGTAATAGGAAACCCATCAAAAAAAGTATAATGTGCCTCAAAGACGTCCCATCTCCTTCCTTCCAGATAGGGTCCAGCACTGGTTTGTTGACATTGTCGCCAAGTTTAGAAACCCCAGGATGGATTTCAGGGAAAAACAAGAAGAACAACGACCCATACTTCACATCCACAAGTTCACCTCTGCCTCCCGAGAGTTTCGTCTATCCACACTCCACCAGTCGGATCAGCCACAAAAACGAGTCCCGAGCAGTCGTCGTGAGTCCCGCAGCCGCGGCGCCGTCTCTCCGCCGCCGCTTCGTTCTGAGAGGCGTCCGCTCGCCATTTCCCTTGAAAGATGCCGGTGGTGCGTTTTTCACACATCTTTATAGCTGTAATGGATGTGAACTCGTTAAACTGCTCGGATGCCCTTGAACTACACTGACCCATTTTTTTTGCACGCGGAAAAATCCTTGTAATGTAACTGGGTGTCTCGTAAACTCCGTGCCAACACCGAGCTCAAACGCACATTTATACGCAACGACGACTGAACTACTGGGCGTCAGATCCAGTAAGAGTGTGTAAGGGCAGATTTATAGAAGGCTTACTCAGTAGCAAAAGGCACAACAGGGGCTTTAATAGTCTACTGGACTCAACAATGCTGCTGGTGCTATTCCGGGGCTTTACACCTGGCCTGGGTTGTCACGATCCGGCAGCATGTCACCGTTAAAGCTCGGTGTGTTAAAACACGGACAGGGCCCTGCAGTGTAAGGTTACTGCCGCCGAACCTGTGGAAATATGTCAGTCTGGAAGAATGCAAAGCCTCATATGCTTATTTGCCTCACAATATGTGTGATCACAATCACACGCAAGATCAGGACAAAGCTGTTTTTCTACTGGTCTCCCAACCTGCTACTGGTTTTAAAGGCGATAAGGCAGTTTCAGATGGTCAAGCTGAACCAGCTTAAACTAGCCTGAAATCAATAAACCAGCTTGGTTTCCCCCAGACCTGACCATGTTTTTCTATAGTTGGTGTTTAGTTTATGGCTTGATGTGCTAGAGGTGTATTTTTTTTTTTTTTTTTTACAATGACCGATCTTGGATATCATATCGTGATACTGATATCATAAAATTATGAAGATAATAGTATATTGGTTTTCAAATGTACATATTTATTTAAATGGATATATAGGATAAAGACAACAGCTTATGATATTTAAAGTAATTGTGCATTTTCTGTACAAGATATGTACGGATGTAGTAAGATTTGGAAAGATGAACTAAAAATCGTGCATATTTGTTTGGAAATGTTTTTAATTTAAAAAATAAAGAAAAATAATGAGCGTATGAAACTTTTATCAGGGAAAGCAAAGACGAGCAATATCAGCTTTGATGTGTTAGGTTTATTTATCGCTTTATTCCCACATTTCACACTTTGATTAAAACTTTGTGTAGATCGGGGCTGGTGCCAATTTGATCCGTAAACTAGGAGGAAAGTTGGAGGACAGCTTGCCGGTATTACTTCAAAAGTCTCCACAAAATAATTACATTACATTCTATCTTCATCCCAGCCACTTCTGTATTCATATAACCATTTAAACAATGACTTGAATGAGCAGGAATGACTAGAACCTCAGAGAAAGAATGGGACATAGACCTATTATGAAATGTAACATTCTTAATCTAACAATCTTATTTCACCCTCATTTAAACTAACGGATGAGCAGCACCAGTGTAAATAGGCATTAATGCCCTGAATTTGATATGAATGGATCATGCACATCCAGATTCAAGAGTCGCATATGGTTTCATCAGCTCCTTAATTCACAAAAACAAGAAAAAGAACACAAGTTGTGATATTTATGCATGTCTCCTGAACAAAACGCTACGAGTGCATCTTCAAGGCTATTAAAGTCCTTCTACCATTTCTGCCAACTGCTGTTTCAAAAATAATATTGCTCTGATTAAGGAAGGCCAGGATACATCATCTTTACAGAGTAATGAACTGAAAAAGGAGTATAATTACAGAATAAAATTGCCATCAAGTGTCCATTTGGCACACACTTAAAACAAAACAAAAAATCTGGGAATGCACGTGTTTGCACATGCATATGTATGTCTGTACAGTTTATTCTAATTGTGAAAAAAACGTTCAGCTTTTTAAATTACACCGTCTACCCTCTGGCAATATGCATGAATGGAAAGACATTGGAGGCCGTTTATTGGTTGAGTCCCACTACTCTCCAGTTTTGCTCCCAGAGCTACTCTTGAACTTCACCACCATGACCGTGATGTTGTCGGGACAGCCGCGGTAGAAAGACTGCAGCACAATGCTCTTGGCGCCGAAGTGCGGCTCATCCAAGCGTTCCCGCACAAAGCGCACGGCCTCCTCGTTGCTGAACGCGTCCCACAGACCGTCAGAGGCGAGGATCATGAACTCTGGCTGGAGCTTGTCCAGGTCAAAGGTCAAGATGTCTGGGTCTGGGATGACCACATTCAAGTTCTTGAGAGGGTAGTCGCCGAGTGAGCGAGACATGGCCAGGATGCCCTGCACACGCCAAGAGCCGTTGAAACTAATGAAGCCACCTGATGGATGAGATCACAGAGGTGTGTTATATTCACAAAGTGAATCTCGAACGGCCAGAAAACCATCACACGTGCAATCTTACAACAACAGAAGGCCCACTCACCGACAATTTACTAAAAAATTTTATAATGCCCACTGACTAACCAATAGTTAGCTGAAGTGTTAATTTTTCAATTAATTGATACAATAAATCACCAACTGCTCATACATCAGTTTGGGCAGAGAAAAGAAAGAAATATTTTGATTTAACATGACATTTTTTGTAAATAAACTATAAAAAAAGCTACCATAAAGACAAAACATCTGTGTTTTTATTCAGACTGCTGAGAGGTGGCATGAATGCATTTACACTGCAATAAGCATTGCAAAAATAATGCTATGAGGTTAATGGGTTTTACAAATGTTAATTTCTTTAAAATATTAAAATATTAAAATATATATTAAAAAATGTTTAAATAAAAAATAATAATGAAAATAATTATAACCTTTTAAATGTATTTATTTATTTTTAATAAAAAATGACATATCAATAAACATTTAGCGCCGTTGCGCTTCAAGGTCCCGGCTTGCAGACATTTCCTGATCTCTTTCACCCCTATCTCTCTACCGTTTCACTTCCTGTCAGTTCTGTCCTATCCAATAAAAAGGCAAAAATGCCAAACAAATTAATCTTTTAAATATAAATAAAAACATTAAATTATATTACTGTAGCAGTAATCCTATTTTTGCAGAAATAATAATAATAATAATTAAAAATAATAATATTCTACAAAAGGTGACAAGTTTGCATCCCTTAAAAGATCAACAATGAAGTGTTCGGTTATTGTCAAATTCAACCACTATCAAACAAAACTCATCAATTAAAAGGTTATTTAATAACCTTGTCCATTAACAAATATAAAAAATATTATTAATAAATAAATAGTACTACAGTTACAAAAGTAGTATATTGAATTGGCTTGTTCAAGTTTTGTAATTTCATAAGATAAAAATAACATTTTAAAAATAAGAGCAGTAAAAGCACTAATAAAATACTGTGTAAGTGAAAAAAAAAAAGCTTTAAGATGCAATGGCCTATAAAAAAAAAAAAAAAAAAGAGCTCTAAAAATGATCAATTACTATGGGCTGGGAATCTTTTGGAATCCCACAACTGGATTTAAACGGATTCCTTGGTTCACGATTCAATTAAAAATCGTTCTTGGTTTTGAATCAAATTTCCTTTCAATATATGCATAGATTTGATTTTAGATTAGGTTCTAAAAAAATTAAACTTCAAAAAAGGAAAAGAAAAGTCAAAGGCAAGTCTTTTGCATCACACTCTGATCAGTTTACATGAGCATCTAGTGAAGAGACGCACTGAACCAAAGGTTTTACAAGCACTTTATTCGTTTTTTGAAAGTGCTTCTCATGTGTAAAAAATGCACACAGGAGACATGCGCCAGTAAATGCATCATCTTAATGAACAGAAAATAGCTAATTAAGGAAATAATAATTAAAAGTGCCTAAATGTTTTCTTTTTTTTATGCTGAAGCACGTATTTTTTGTACGTGTCAAAATGACACGCCTACAGCAGCTCACCTGCTCTCTTGATCCTCTTGCGCTCTTTCAGCTGGTACGGCTTGTGATCATGTGACAAGGCCACCGCGTTGCCGTCCTTGTCGCAGAGAACGCCGCGAGAGTCTCCGACATTTGCCACAGTCAGTTCACGGTCTGACAACAAGGCTATCAAACATGTTGTGCCTGAAGACAGAAGAAGGGTTTAGCATTGTTTACTAAATCTCAGAGATAAGATCAGCCGAAAACGCACCCTCGTCCCTGCTCACCTGCTTCATCATGGGTGGCAGAGAACTTGTCCACCATGTCCCGGTCCACAGAAAGAATGCGCTGCTCTAGGATGGAGGGATAGGAGAAAGGACTGTCTTTCTTTTCTCGCTCGTAGGCCTGCAGCTGCTGTTTCAGGGTCTCGGGCAGGTGGGCCTTCACATAATCAGCGGCTGCCTGCGAGAAACAGCCAAAACAATGAGGAACTCACTCTTTCTGTCACACTTTAACACAGCATCTGTAATTCATAGTCAGAATTCTACTGATAGCAGATCTCGTTAAAACATGTCAAAAGAAAGAATATTTCACCTAAAGATTTCATGACAATTATTCACCTGTTGGCATTACCATAATTAGGGCTACTCGGTTATGGCAAAATCATGATTATTTTGGTCTATATTAAAATTGCAATTTAGGGTCAAAGAGTTTTAATCAGTGGATTTCCATTAAACTATAATTCAACTGAAAGCAATAAATAAATGCATATACAGTTATGTTCAAAATAATAGCAGTTTTTTTAAAAACGTGAGTAAAGCTCAGAATTCTTATAATATTTTTATTTCCATTTATTGGGAACACGGCACATTATATTTTACTTCAAAACATGAAGAAAAACGATCAATATTTTAATCACTTTACAGAAAATAACGGAAACAATGATTTTGGGCTGTTCAAAAAAATAGCAGTGTCTGCCTTTTTCAATACAAACTCAAATATTTACTTC
>JAUMHG010000034.1:3196782-3213633 GCA_032359395.1 Enteromius anoplus
ATTCTAGGGTCAAATTCTAGGGTTGTAAATGGACCTGTAAAACCGTTTCTGGGCATTTTTTCCCCTTACCTAAGCTAAATACCTGCTATGTACATATCAGAGAACAATTTAAAATATTCTCTCAATGCATTCTATGGCACCTTTAAATAAATGCAGCCTTGGTCAGCATAAGAGACGTCTTTCAGAAACAATACACACCATCAATCTACACACACACACACATATATATATATATATACACAAACATTTTTGAGAGTATGTATGTGTACATATGTATATAAAAATTATACATGACCTGATAATGTTTTAATGGGATTCACCTATTCAGAACGACTACACAGTAATTCATACATAAGGTCACAACACTCACACTTACACATCCGCATCGCTAATTAAAAGCTCAATTTACCAGGCCTAATTCAAGATTACAATAACAAGAAAACCAGACCACCGGGGAATAGAGGAAGAGCAACGGATGTGTAAGACAAATGTTGATTAGGCCAACTGTGCTAGTCATTGATAGCGGGAGCTCTCTTCATTAGCAGACACCACAGGGCAAAAGATGATGAAACACGAGGCTGTCTATTTAACAGGGTATTTTTAACAGACCCCCTGGATTAAACTCCAGACCTTGTTTTTACTTTTGACATGTTAAATCTGAACTTACATTTGCATTGCAAACTTATATTTGCATTATACACGCAAATCTTAACCACAGTATGATTGATTGTTGGCTGTTTGCTGCTGTCATCATCACCATCATCAGTTCATTAATCAGCTCTATCTATCTACTGCTGAGGTGTTTCAATCAGCCGCCCCAAAAAAACCAAGTACAGCCCTTCACAGCTGTAAAAAATGAACAGGAGAACAATGATAAAGAGACTAATATTGCACGCAGCCTAAAAGTCAATAAAAAAATAGCTCAGACTTGTGTTGAACTGGGTGGGGTGTTGTTTGGGGTCAGATTTATGCGCTGCACACTGTGGGAGGCTGGAAAAGACTGCCGCTGTAATTTCTGGTAAAAAAAAAA
The DNA here is from genome assembly GCA_032359395.1 of Enteromius anoplus. Lineage (NCBI taxonomy): Eukaryota > Metazoa > Chordata > Actinopteri > Cypriniformes > Cyprinidae > Enteromius > Enteromius anoplus. The sequence continues at coordinate 3,197,813 of JAUMHG010000034.1, forward strand.
AAATTACATGTATAATTAAACCCAACAGCGTTGCTATTCTGCGTCTCTGGAGCTGCGGTGAAGATAGAACTTGAGATTATTTTTTTATTATGTTTTAAAACTTAATTTATTTAATGCAATTTTTAGTGTCACATGACATGATCCTTCAGATATTATTCTAATATCCTGAATTGCTGCTAAATAAACATTTCGGATATCGTATATATATATATATATATATATATATATACACACACACACAGTTGAAAATAGTTGTGCTGGCTATTTGTTTCGATGTTAACAATTTTTTTTTTATACAACTTTTATTTTTAGGATTCTTTAAATAGAAAGGTCAAAAGATCTGCATTTAATTTATTTATTTTTTCCCTTTTTTATTTATTGGGGTAGAATAAACAGCTTTTTTATTAGGTTATTCCAGATTAAAGGCAAAAATATAATTAAAATTGGGGAAAATATTGCAAAATGCTTTAAATACATCACCTAGACCTATTGAGTAGCAATAAAAACCTCAAGCACTCTTCTATTATTGAGTGTCAGTGTCAGTAATCCGACATTAACAGTTTAGTTTAGGGAATAATGATCATGACCTTTCCATTTCACAACCAGAAAAATCAGCCTGTATAGCAATTTGCCAAGTGTACATATACAGATAAGACTCATAATGTCAGGATGTTTGGGTCAGCAAACATTTCTGGGAGGAGATAGGTAGTGAAGATTAAAAGGTTGAAGGTTGGCACATTTTAATCTATTTACTGCTTGGATAGCAGGAGGGGCCCTGGACATTCGTATAAACAAATAGCACTATAAATAGAGTTTAGGCATTCCGTATATGATCATGAGACAAACTGCCGACTTGAATGCTGAGGAAAATAGCTGATCTGTAAAGTCCAACCTCTGTTTTAATAGGTTTCCACATCTATCAGATCTCCTTAAACCTTGTGAGCTGTTAATTTCATTGCTTAAGAGCATCTCTGAAGGCATTCACACATTAAGCCAACCAGCATTTATCTGCTTTACTGCACAGTGAAGACGATAAAATGAACATCTGTCTGTGCTCCACACAGGCTGGGAAATCAGACCGGTCGGAGCAGATGTCTGGGGGGGAAGGGGAACTGACTGAATGACTGAAGTATCATGGGAATCTCAATTGGCTGCATTAGAGTTCTCATATAACCAATTACAAAGGCAGTTTGTGAAAATCTCAACTTTCAGGTCATAGTATTATTTAGAAGAAATGCAATATGGAAAACTAAACATGTATACTGAAGGGATGTATATCTTAAAATACCAATGTTGTGATACTGAAGAAGCAGTGTGGCTAAAGGATATACAGAAAAAGTTATAAAGAAAAAAAAGAAAGAAACATTTTCACAATATTTACTCAAAATTCAAACAAAGAGAAATTATCTATAAGGTTTTCTGGTACTAAAATAAACCAGAATGACAAACTATGTTAATTAGCCAACTGGTCTAACAATCTCAAATAATATTGTATTGTTACTGAGACACTATTATAGTTTTCATTTAAAAAAATAAATAAATATGGCTAATTATTACTAAATACACATGTATATAAACCAAAAAAATATATTTATCAATACACTTTTTATAGAGGTTTATACAAAATTTCGGTTTCAGTTTTATTTAATTTGGAACATAAAGCGGCAGCTAGACGAAACAAGTTTCTTCAGGAAATGATTAAAAAAATAATAATGATAACAACTTTTAGTAGCCTATGAGTTTTACCTGACTATAATAACCACATATTAAAATAATAATATATTATTAATAATATATATATAAATATAAATGAAACAGTCGGTCTTAAAGGCATAGTTCATCCATTATTTACTCACATTGGCGTTGTTCCAAATCTGCATGACCTTCTTTTCCCCATTCAACACAAAAGACCATTCACTCATTGTATGGAGTAAAATTACACCAGACGTAAAATGAAAGGTTACAGAGGCTTGAGAGAGAATAGTTTTGTTAACTAGCTATAAGTTTAAATGTAAAAACACTCTCACTTTCATACTGCAGCACCTGTTCAGGGACGCCGCTTTTACGACACTTTTAGGGTGATTTGTTTACGTTTTGGAGCTTTACACCCCCAGTCCTTATCTACGTTCAGTACATTAAAGAACGCCCAAAATCTACTTCATAATCTTCCTTTTTAAGAGAGTCAGGAATATGGGCTTAGAAATAACATGAGTGTAACTTAAACACGTTTTTTTCCTTTTAAGGCGGTCCCAGCTAACACGGAGCGTTCCTTTAATGTTTGATTATTCTGAACGTTCTTTTTTAGAATTCCACCTTTAACGGTAAACTAGCTGCCCGCGAACCGCTAAGCGGAGTACGTAAAGCCATCGTCCTCTCATCAGCACCCACGCTTCTTACCTCACCGCCGTGGCCGTCAAAAATGGCAAAGATCGAAGGGTGGCTCCTGTTCACCAGGTCGGTAAGCACCTCGAAGCGGTCCTCCATGTGGTCTCTGCGGCCCTGGATCGAGTACACCGCGACATTGTTGTTCTTGAACTCCCACGTCTTGGAGAACTCCGCGTCCAGCACGTCCAGCCCGCCGAGTCTGTCGTTCATCATCATCTCGGCCACTTTTCCCTTCACCATCTTCACGGCATCCCGGCTGGACTTGACGATGGTTTTCACCTCGTCCGTGTGGAAGAAGTAACTCCAAAGGGCCAAGCTTATACATAACAAAAACAAGGTCTCTGGCCTGAGCAAGAAATAACGCATGATGCGACCCAAAAGAGACAAAAGCGTCATTGTGTCTCCTATCATCACACGCTCGGGGACTGAAGTATGGGGTTCAAATTACTTCATTAGACCGATATGAAAGCCCATCTGCAGCCTGACGTGTTTGATCACCCCCTGATATCTCGAATCGCCAGTGGTTATGTTATTAGCCGCAGATTGAGCGAGTTTCCTGGCGCTTTCAGCTGCAGTCTGGCTCTAGCGCCCTACCGACGCGCCGCGTATAACCGCGTAGATCCCATTACCCCCAACAACAGCGAACCCATTCCCTCCTATAAAGCCATCTGCGCCGCTAGCTCGGGCTTCCGATGAGTTTCTGCTCAAAAACGGTTTGCTATTTACTCGCTCGCGCGCCACGGTGAGTTTTAACGCACTCTATAGCGCTAATTCGTCGATGCACATGCCGCCGCTGCTTGGCGTCCTCCGCGCGCTGCGTGCGTGACTGACTGCAGCGCCTGGTGGATCGGGGAAATAGACACTGCACATAAACTACAGAAACGACCTCATATCGGTCCGTTAGCTTGAGAAGCCTACGTCAGACTACATTTCCGCTAACAGTTTTCTTTGGACTACCGATGCTGCAACGTGACGTACCAATCGATGCATCTGAAAGGCCGTGACGTCACACGCAGCTGTCCTCACGAGGGAAACAGAGCGCCACGCTGTTGACACTGGCCGCAGAGATGTACCTTGTACCTTGGTTTTATTGGGTAAATGGAATATGTACAATATCAGTCATGTCGAATACAATCAGATTTTGGTATGTTTTTTTGTACATTTGGTCTATCAGACTAATAGCAGACAAATTGCTGACCTACTGTGATCTTTTTAATTAAGTTTTTTTTTCTAGGTGCAATCATATATAATCTTAATTATATTTAGAACAGCCTATATATTATGGTTGTCCGTTGCCTGCTGTAAATATATAGGATGCATGGTAAAAAGACATATCAAAGCAACCAATCCAAAACCAGCGCAAACATAAATGTGATATTTAAAGTTGACAATAAATGTCAGGCATACAGCTAGCTTTCTAGTTAACCTAAAAGACATTTTAAACTCCACCACACAAAACTGAATCAGCTCTCTATACATGCTTTTCTAAGGCCTACAAATTACCAACACGATCTAAACTTTGCTGAAAACACCACTGAAAACACAAAAGCATTCTACATCAGTCATTTATCATTATTTAAATAACAATAATATATAAACGTTAAAATATGAGTCAAATATAATACAACAGGCTTTTGTTTAATATTTGCATTTCTCATTAATTGCATTGCATTATGTTTTGAAATTAAATAAAACTGAAATACAATCTTAATAATTATTTAAAGATACGTTACCAGAATTCCATCTTACTGTTTGTAAATAACATCTTTCCCACTTTTTATATTTTTTGTTATATTAATAAACATTAAGGCCTGATATTAGATATCACATAAAACATCAAAGACATAATTGTCTTTGGTTCAATAAACTATTCCATTAAAAAAAAATATTTGTTTTAAATATTATTTCATATCATGATTTACATGGTTAAAATATGCCAACCATCCATTTAAAATTCTCTTATGTCGATTATGTTAAAAACCCCTTGCCGTTTGTAAAATGCAAATCACTGAAGAAAACCCTTTACAATTTTAAACCAGGTATTTCACTCCATGCCCCAACATGATGTTGCACAGGCTTGTGAAGTGAAGGATCCATTTAGGGATGCCACAAGTAAACACACTGCCAGTAACACATAAACTGATGCAAAACCACAATGCAGAAAAGTGCTTACCCTACCGTTAGCCTTCCAGAGGCTCAGTAATGGATGCACATCTTATTGATTTCATTTTTCAACACAGAAGTCCAATGGGATTTATTTTTGTGGGACTCCAGTACTGGAAGCTCAGTGAGGTGTAGAGAAATGGATCTTTTGGTTTGACTAATGGTTTCCATTTTGCCTACCTGGCAACAAGGGCATGTCAGGGCATTTGAGCCTCTTGAAGCTAATGCATATGGCCTGTGTAGCGGCAGCGAGAGGGTGGCTATACAGGCTCAGGTAACAGCCCACTGCCTCCCCTCACACCTCTCATCTCCCACTCCCAATGGTGCCCTTGTGTCCACAGAAACAGTGCTAGACGAGTCTAATGGGCACTGTAAGTGGAGAGGGTAATGCCAGCTAAAACATATTGCTTTTTGTTTTAGTGCTGTTTTGTAAGGAAAGCAGTACCATGTTATTGTCCATAGTTGGAGATCTCAACAAACCTGAATGCCTTGTGTTCATTTTCAGTGCATATACACTACATCGGCATGCCTTCTTCATTATCCATACATCATTTTTTAGAAAAAGAATATTTAAATTGTAAGCATCAAATTCAATTTTGAGTAATATTTATCTTTATATCTCTTAATCATTCAGTTTCAGTGCATGTACTGTAACTTAATGATTACAAATGTCATGTGGTGTATCCAAGAAAACATCTATACCATATTTTTCTTACACATTGAATAAAGGTCAAATATATTTTTCAAGGTACATTTTCTTCTATTCCTATAAAGTAGCCTAAGCTACCTTTTCTACAACACTAATTTGTACTCATGATTAATAAATAAATAAATGTTTTTAGAGACATTTTACAACATGAACCAATCTTTGAAAGACTTTGAAGCAGTGTTTTTTTTTGAGGCAGGTACACTACATGCTCCGATAAAACAGGACTTAAATAATCCCATAGCCTTACACTGATGGTGATTTTATACACTATAGTGACACTAGTATTGCCATGGCATACATTTCTTCAGATAATATACAAGTTTAGGTAATATGGAAGTCGTTGAAGGTGTATGCTCAGTTTAAAATGCCATAACCTCACTCTGAGCACAGTCATGATTTAATCACACTGATCTGAAAAACTGAGGTACGAGATGAACATCTCAACTCTGGGGTTACTCTGGTCTGTTACCCCCTGAGATATAAAAGTCACCAGTGCTGGATTTCCTGAAGGAGGGCTGCAGAATGACTGCCATGACTTTGTTTCATGGGCCAACGTCTCATTTGCTTTGATTATTTAACTTCCCTTTGAGCTTCGGCCAAATGGACCAGTTACACAGAATTCAGGCTACATTTCTGTAGAAGGCAGTTTTGACCTTAGGTTTCTGCGTTCAAATTTTGTTAGGAAGTAGACTGTGTGTCTGATGAAAGAGTTTGAAGGCGTCTAGGATACATGACCATTGGCCCCCCAAGTGTTAGTGTTTTCTCCGCTGAGACCGCTCAAAAATCCCCCAAAAGTCTCTGCTTCACTTTGATCCTTGGGAAAATCACGACTTATTCGACCTTCATTTAACATTGTGCAGCATGCAATTTTGCTACTGAAACATTGTCAGAGAGTTTAAAAAAATACCACAGACACAAGACATTACATTCTTGTTTAGTCATTGTCATAGTCAGGTATATGTGTATATGCGAGTAAACATCTGCATTTTAATTGTTATAACACGAGGGAAACAGATGTATGAGACTAAGAAGGACTGATATGTTAACTTTCTAAAGCCATCTCATTAGGCTTCTCCTCAGGTATCAAATCCGCAGGCCTGTGCCAAGTGTATGTCACCTGCCCATGCAGTAGAAAACGCTCTCATTGGCTGGACCGAGGGGCGACGGGGAGGCACAGGTAGTTAAAAGGTAGTGATCTGGATGCAGTTTTCTCTTAGAGAAGAGAACAGAGAGGCAGCACACAAGTCAACGACTTGGTAAGCACTAGCTCGGTTTTGATTTTCAGGATCTAGTCTATAAGCTTCCATTTGGCATCCTCTCCAGTGCATTTGTTCGGTGTTTGTGCGCAGGTACTTGCACAATGCCCAATATTGTCCACCCAGTCATCCTGCTGATGGCCTTGCTGGTAGTAACAGCAGGGAATCAAGCATCACTACCCAAGACCACACAGTGGCCACGACTGAAACCCACTAAGAAGCCTCCGCCTCGAGACGAAGGGGGTCCTCCACAGCCGCCCGGCCGCTTCGAGTCCCATCCCATCACCACCACTGTGAGCCCCACGGCCAGTGGCTTCACAGAGGAAGCCACGGACTCCACGATGGACGCTTACTCTACTTCCCCCACAGACAGCACCACCTACTCCAGTGATGCTTATTCTGCTGACTACCACACGGAGGCCATGGTTCCTCCCAGGGTTGGCCCAGGGAACTACACGCTGGACTACAACGAGTGCTTTTTCAACTTCTGTGAGTGCTGTCCACCAGAGAGAGGTCCTCCAGGACCGGTGGGAGAAAACGGGTTGCCGGGTAAGAAGACCAGATGTAGTCATTTAGTTGGTATCTATCTCAGTCAATTGGCTAATTAAACTTTGTCCTGTATTTGTCATCTTGCAAGGTATTCCAGGAGAAAATGGAGAGATGGGACCCTCTGGACCTCCAGGTCAGGATGGACTCGCTGGCGCTCCGGGGCCACATGGAGGAAAAGGTCTGTATGGTAATATAATGCTTATGTTCATCATAAGTATGAGCAAGAGATGTTTAAAGCGTTTCAATAAACAAGATGTTGACGCTGAGTAACTTATATTTTTGGCACAATATTGCCATTTACATTCTCATTTAAAAATGAAGCCAAAACTGAATCAACAGCATCTCCGAGCTGCACAGAGGAACCCAGTATTTGGTTGAGTGAACCATTCAATGGCTCATACAAAATATATTAAGTGTTTGCTTCTGAACTAATTATTTACTTTGTCTTAAATGCCATACCGACTGAATTAATTTAATAAGAAACAAACTTTAGCCATTTATTCAATATTTAAGGCAGTGATATTGAAGTCTTTTGAACTAGATTTTCAGAGATAAAGGTTTCCTTAAAAAGTATAAGTATTTTATTGTTTAGATTGACTTTAGCAGGCTCAACATTTTAAGCCCTAATAACAGTGATGATCATGTTTTTTTTTTCAATGATAAAGTATACATTCTGAAACTGAGTGGTACAGTACTTTTAAAATTGAGTAAGTATTTAAAAATAAACTATGACAGACTTTTTTTTTAATGCTTTACATATTTTGTGAGGATTTAGAATTTGTATCATACCTTACTTTTTGTTCAACTCTGTTATGATTTGATATTTTCACAGTTAGTGTTTTTAAACACTAATTGGTTGAGTGAACCATTCAGTGACTGAATAAATTGGTGACTGTGTCCGAAATCACACATTGTCTGAACTTTGCGACCGGTAAAAATGTTTTTGTAGTGTGAATGAAACCTAGCCAAACTACATACACCCTGCTTTCTCTGTCATGTGACCCATGGCGTCAGCTGCGTCACTTTACTGCCCTTCACAAACCTGCACTGTAAAAAAAAACTTTAAATTTTAAGGCTACCAGTTTCAGCAGAGTTTTGCGTTTTCTGGACTTACTTTTGTTGGATTTTTTAAGTTCAGAAAACTCACAATTTTTCTTCAGCTTGTTGCCTTAAAAATTTAAGTTTGCGGAACTTTTGGTTACACAGTGTAGGTCATCCATATATATTTAGGCTACTATTTAATAAATACAACACATTCACAAAACATGCTGTTTTTCACCTAATATACAATAGGGCAGTAGGGTGTTTGAACAAATAGGTTAAAAGATTGTTTTGCAAGCAGTTGGTCAGTGAATGACCTGCATAAAGAGAAAGATCTTATTGGTTAATGATATTATGTTACAACTGTAAGCTCTAAAGCTTCAATGTAAAGAAGTGGAAAGGAATTTAGACAAACACTGTTTACACTAGAACCATATTTTTTTATCTTTCACACCGTCCACAAATAGCAGTTAGTCTATTCAAGGTCAAAAACAAAGGATTCGGGGCATTGATCCTGATGTCATCTGTTGATTGTGTATACAAATATCCATGTTTTGCAAGAAGGACAAACATTGGAGAAAGCCTTAACTTTATTGAGTTTGTTTGTGTATTTTCAAGGCTTCAACTTCTGTGTCCCTACCAAAGAAAAAAGCCCCGCCTAAATCAAACAGACTAAACTTTTCCCTTTCCTTTAGTGCTGCAAGCTCACACAAGTTGGCAAAACCTACAATTTGTCTTGAAACTGGTAATGCTAGTTCCCTGGGATTACTCAAAAGTTTAGATCTCTGATTTTTCTCTCTTTCTAGCCTTAGCAAGCTCTTCACCACTGGACTAAATAAATCCTTCAGCGTTCTTGCAAACCTCTGTGTATAAGGATGGAGATCTATTTTGAGAAACAATGTGATCAAAGAGTAGGCGTGCAAATCATTTTTAGCTTGATGCCAAGTCACAAAACTAAGTGAAGGGATGAGAACAAAATGCAAATGTATCCGGAGATATCTTTCTTTGAGCACTGTGAGCCAAACAACAGCATGTTCCGTCTTAAACATTGTCCCATTAAACACAATGTCCCATTGATAATGCTTGTAAGTTTTGTTAACAGACGTCCTTTCCTCCTTCAGGAGAGAAAGGTGATCCTGGAGTGAGTGGGCTACCCGGGATTCCTGGTGTCACTGGGAAACAAGGAGAGAAAGGTACATTCATTTGTGATAAAGGCCTTAACCCAGTATTAGATTCACTTTATGTCAAGCTTGCTAATTCAAATTAAAAAGTATATTTTCAGAAACTAAGCAGAATCACAATTTGCTTAGTTATATATTATAAGAATTGCAAAAGAACTGTGACAGAGTTAAGATATTGTAGATATTTAGCGTTTTCATTATGTTAATGAATTTGTAAAAATTTCTTTACGCATTTTTGAGGAACTTTTTTTGTCCCTTACTTTGTTCAGCTCTGTTATAGATAGATATGTTATTTTACAGTCCTTATAATGACGTCATTAATTTATATTGACCTTATTTAGCTTAATATTTCAGCTCTGTTAAGGTGAAGTTTTAATACGTGTAATCATTTTAATTAGATGTCATTTCTAAACTAAGCAGTGCTATTACAATGTACTCCGCTATTCAAGTACATATGAACTGTGACAAGGTTGAAATTATTCAGTTTTAGGGATAGAAGTAATAAATAACTACTAAATTTAAAATGTTTCCCCTTAAATTTGTACACATTTTGAGGTTCTAGAATTTGCTTTGTCCCTTACTTGTCTCCAACATGTCCTTAAACCAATACACCCATAGGTTGTTTGTAAATAGTGGTAAAATATGACTCATCAGAGCATATACTACTGGTTGTAGAGCGATGTGCTGTAAGACGAGACGTGATCATACGAACGTTCGAACCCAGAGAACGCATGTGCTAGAGAAACCCTAAAAAACATAATTTAGGTTTAGGTGTGGTCATTCGTAAAAATTAAACCTACTAAAATATGTTTTAATCACAATGTGATCAGAGTGAAAACTCCATACTCTGTCATTACTAACAAAAATGCGTGTTTTGTTTAAATGCAGTCATACGTCATGTCATGATGACAGACAAAATACGACATTGTCATTATTTTTTGTGCCGGCTAGAGGGCGCTTACCTTTAAAACATAAATATAGTTTGCAATAAGGTACTTGCACAAATGACCTATAGGGTCGTTGTTTTGTTCGAGGACAGTCTCCTTGTTATTCTACCTTCTAAGTTAAATATGTGATATACACATGTATATATAATTTTTATCTGTTCGTCACTTTCTGTTAAACCCTGTTATGATGTGACATTTCCCCCTTTTCAAATGAATAGTCATATAATCATTAGGGATGTACGGCAAAAATACAATAAAAAAAGATAATTTCTTTGATTTTTTTTATTTATTTATTAAAACTAACATAATACGACCTTGTTTTTTCACCCTTTTCTTTTACTTTGAACAACAATGGAGCTATACTTCACATAACTTCTGGGGTTTCTTCTTAGCAGCAAATAAAGAAGTGTTTTGGTAAAGTCAGCCTTGGATGGTGTTTATTTATTAATTAAAACTTAATAAAAAGTAGATTTGAGCCATTTCAAATCGTGAAAGCTGAGCGTCCAGTGTTCGCAGACCGTGCGCGCCATCCACTGACATCCAGGGCGCTGTTTCTTCCTGCGGGACAATCCGCGTGAGGGGAGACCACAGGGGAGAGATCCACTATTTAATTTCATGGTGTATGTGTCACCAAAGGCTTAGGGGTCGTTCACATCATGCGCAGTTTAAAATCCAAAGCAGAAGTGATTTTGTAACTAACAGAGCTTTCATGGTTGCCAAGTAACAGCACACCTACAGGCGCGCGAGTGCGAAGCGCTTTGAAGTTGGTGAAGGAAGTGACGCGCCTCACGTTTTCACTTGTTTTTAGACGCTTCGTGACCGTACCCTTATGTTACATTTAATGCTAAAGTATCGTTACGCCAATACAAACATTATTTTAGTGTGCCTTGGTTAAACAGCTGGATGCTGGGTTGAAATACCTAACGTTACCTGAACACCGCGGGTGATCGTTTGTAATTAGTGTGTTTCTGGTTTTAGTCTGTTTGGGGGTGGGAGGAGCAGACGCGGCTTTCCTGTCCCGTCGTTTGTGCTGCCTTGTTAGCGTAGCACTGAAAACATTATATTTTACAGTTTATTCTTTTTCTTTTTTTTTTCTGAATCGTTCGGTTCGTATGCGTACTGAACCGAAAGCCTCGTACTGAACGGTTCAATACGATATGACGTATCGTTACACCCCTAATAATCATATAATGATTTTTTGTCTTTCTAACCACATGATTCAACTTATACAATCTTTAAGTATTTTGTTATTTATCTACACGGTTCCATCTAGCTCAACAGTTCAACTCTGTTATGGCTAATATCTAATAAGGGTGATGACCTTTTTTAAATTATATGTAATTTCTAAAACTAAGTGATATCAGATTATACTCAGTTCTTTAAGTGTGTGGATTATAGTCTGTGATGTGGTTGAAATAATGTAGGGTTAGAGGTAGATAACTAATGGTATTTATTTTACCATGTTTAATTATGAAGATTTTTTTTACAGGCTTTACACATTTTTGGGAATCTAAAAATTTGTATCTGTTCTTTACTTTCTATTTAACCCTGTTATGCAAATGTTCCTTTATAAAGATAGTTAGATTTTTTCCCCCAAAACATATGAAATATATGAAAGTCTAAGGCAAATGGTAAATCAAGAGACTTTTTGAGCAATGTTGCTGGCTAAATTTGATTAATATTGCCATCAACTGGCAACCAGGTGAGACACCGTTGACGTACTGACGTGTTCAGCAGTATCTTTTTAAAGCATTATACAGGAACAGTTTCCTGCGAATGGGCCTTTTATTTAAAATTTCACTTGATGTTAATGTGTGCAGGTGAAATGGGCCTCAAAGGAGACAAAGGAGATACAGGTTTAACCGGGCTGAAAGGAGATCCAGGGGACAGGGGAGAGCCCGGCTGGAATGGAACAAAGGGAGAGGCGGGCGAGCCTGGAATACAAGGACCAGCTGGCCCCCCCGGACCAGATGGCATCAAGGGGGAGAAGGGTGACAAAGGAGACTGTCCATTTGGAGAGAAAGGACAGAAGGGGAGTATGGGGGAGCCAGGGCTTCAAGGGCCGAAAGGAGACATGGGTGTGCCAGGTCTGAATGGCACAGATGGGCTTCCTGGGGCTAAGGGTCCGAAGGGAGACCCAGGACCCCCAGGTAAACAGGGAGAGCCTGGTCCTCCAGGAGCTCATGGACCACCAGGGCAGAGGGGCATGCCAGGGATGAAAGGCACACGAGGCCTGAAGGGAGCACGAGGTGTTAGGGGATTCAAGGGCCTAAAGGGTGAGCCTGCCATTCAGAAGCGTTCAGCCTTCAGCGTTGGTCTCTTTCCCAGCCGATCGTTCCCGCCTCCTGGCCTGCCGATCAAGTTTGACAAAGTCATTTACAACGAGGAGGGTCACTGGGACCCCCATGCCAGTAAGTTCAACTGCACTCATGGGGGAGTTTACGTCTTTTCCTACTACATAACAGTGCGCAATCGCCCCTTGCGTGCAGCCCTGGTGGTGAACGGCATTCGCAAACTGCGAACTCGTGACTCTCTTTACGGCCAGGACATTGACCAGGCCTCCAACATGGCAGTGCTCCGTCTATCATCTGGAGACCAGGTCTGGCTGGAGACTCTGCGGGACTGGAACGGTGTTTATTCTAGCAGCGAGGACGACAGCACGTTCTCTGGATTCCTGCTCTACGCTGACGCCACCAAGGACTGACGGCCAGGAACAACAAGGACTTCTCGATGAACCATTTTAGACCAGTACTTCATTTTGTAGGGGTGAAGCAAAAGCCACCTTTTTACCTAAATTACTTGAGATCTGAAATTAGATCATCTACTAACAGTAACTGTACAGCCACCAATTATTACACTACCTGTTTCATGGCCAGGACTATCAAAGCTGGACTATGCTGTAATTTGTTTTTATAAGCTGATCATTTGTGGCAGCTATTTTGTAGCTCTTTACATATCTATACAAAGTAGCTAGCAGCTTATGCAATAAAATGATTTAATTCTGTCTTGCTTTCTTAACCATGCTGTGATTATTGTATGTAATATTAACTTCATTTATATAAATGCAAGACTTTGTTTTGTTGATTATAAATAAAACCTTTTTTAAACATTGCATCAAGTAAGAGAAATGGATGCTGTGATGTAGTCACGTGTTTAAAGGTATTATAACAGAACTGGATCAGTGCCATTGTGACTGTATGTCATAAGCTTTACTGGGAAACCCCAATTTACAGCATTATTTGCATTCTGCCCAATTAGAAGCCGGATGAATTCAAGGTTAACGTTTAAAGATTCATAACATGCTATAAATACAACAAAAGGGAAATGGAAAACAGGTTATATGGTTAGACTAGAAACATTTTAATTTCTTAATTAGTTCAGTGAGTAAAATAAAACAATGAAATACTGAAAATGACATAAAAACAATTAACAGCAACAAGCTATAACCGTCATTTATGTGCCTTACTGAGCAGGTACAAATGCAAATAACATTTATATAAAACCTAAAACCTATTATTTTAGAAAAAATGTAAGCACAGACCAAAAAACCCTGCAAATATCTGTTTGTTTTATGTAACAAAATGAATTATAAATGAACATTTAATGATCTTAGAAAGCTTGTGAACTTGTGTGCAATAGAACTGTGAAGTGCAGCTGTCAACTGTAAGTACTTTGCTTGATTTGACTTGATTTGCCTGATACACATAAGATGATGTTCAGTGGACAGACTGGCTGCGGTCAGGGTCATTCAGACGGAGGATGCGGATCAGGTTATTGACTGGCAGAGAACTGGGATACAGAAAGAACAGAACATTACGTTTTTCCTAGGACTAACAATTTAAAATAGCATTATAAATGACACAAAATAAGACAATCAGCCTTCTGGAAGTACTGGGATAGTAATGACAAAATTGCTTTGTGTGCTGTGTCAAGATACCCTATGTGCAAATTTAAATAAAACATGAATATGAGACAAAACCACCAAATGTTTCAACACATAAATGTCTTGCTGAATAAAAAGGACAGCACTTTTAGATTTCATCTCACTACCTGAGCATAAATATTGGGACGGTTGATCTTAAGGCAGATTAAAAAAGTAAAAGCTATTGTCTACTGTTGCAGATCCCTTGCATGCAATCACAGCAGTGAGTCTTGATAATTTCCCCAGCCTTTAATGCAGCCAATTCCAACTGTTGCTTGTTTTGGTAAGTTTCTGCCGAATAAATCAGAGCAATTTTGTCTTTACTGAATACTTATGGAGGAGACTGTACATCTACACATTTCTGCATGAACACCAGAGAAGCTCTTTACCTCATGCTCTGTTGTGTGAAGAAAATAAACTGTCTGTAGCGTTGACTGGCAGCAATCTTCAGAAACATATCCATAGAGATCCTCCGGTTCACCATGTCCTGAGAGAGCAAACAGACAAAACGGTGATTGCATGCTTTTCTTCAGGACTTCTCCACTCACCTGATTCTCTGCAGAAGCAATGACGAATATCTTGTACTTGCACAACATGTTATTGGTTCCTTGACATGATACATCAAGCAGTGACAGTAGTGTCCAAAACACAACCACAAAGTATTATATAATTATTGCGTATACATAATGTATGGCCCGTGTTAAACAGACACAGAGACATTACTTTTTTTTTTTGTAAAAAATCACTTGTCAACATTGCTTAACCCTGTAAAATAACTGCAAAAATGCTGTAAAAAATATGCAGCATCCAAAATATACACTAAAGATAAAATCCTGATTAAATTTAATTAGTAAATATTACATATTTTAGCAAGTTTTTTGGGATTGGTAAGATTGACACCTTTTTTTTTTTTTTTTTTAAATAAGCCTCTTATTCTAACCAAGGCTGGATTCATTAAATTATAAATACAGCAAAACAAGAAAATCGTAAAATAACACAACAATTTACAGTAATTTTAAAAAATATATATGTTAGAGAATTCAAAGGTAATTTTTATCATTATGACTTCAGTTTTCAGTGTCAATGATCCTTCAGAAATCTTACTAATGCTGCTGAAGAATCATTTCTATTATCAAAGATTGAAACCGTGATGCTCTTTTGTTACACACACACACACATACAGATGCATCTCAAAAAATTTGAATACTGTAAAAATGTTCTTTCTTTTTTGTAACTTTTTTTTGTACATTTTCATGATTAGAGCTTAAATCTGATTTAAAAAAAAAGAAAAGGGGTGCTGTTCACAGAGTGCTGTATCAAAGCATGTTAAAGGAAGAAATTGACTGGAAGGAAGAAATTGAGTATGAAAAGGTGCACAAGCAACAGGGATGACCCCAAGATTGAGAATACTGTCAAGCAAAGCTGATTGAAACACCTAGGAGAGCTTCAGGAAAAGGACTAACAAACCACATTGGAAGCAGGAGAAAAATAACTGAACTGTTACTTTTACTAAAAACCCCTCACGTAATAATCTAGAACAATGTCTAACACTTGATGGCTGCTCTGTCAGTTCTTCTCCATCAGTTAGGAGCCTAGGTGTGCTGTTTGATAGCAATCTTTCATTTGAAAGCCATGTTTCTAGCATCTGTAAAACTGCATTTTTCCATC
>JAUMHG010000034.1:3224517-3250424 GCA_032359395.1 Enteromius anoplus
AAATCTTTGCTTGCCTGCTATCATGAGAGCTCAGACAAGAATGTTATTTTGAAACGCATCGAAGTTACATTTTAGGAGCTAAAAAAAGACTAACAATTTTAACTTAAATTATTGAATGAATCACTATTAAATGTATAACATGCCATGTCAAGATTGAACTGCTCTAAAATTAGTCCAAAATCAGGGCTAAAAAAAAAAATTCTATTTGTTTCAGGAGGCCTTTACTAACCCCCTTTTTATGATAGATGGATGCACTTTTTTGGGTTTCAAAATCTTGACTCCTATTCACTGCCGTTATAAAGCTTGGAAGAAACAGGACATTTTTTTTATGTAACTCTGAATGTATTTGTCTGAAAAAAAAATGAAGTCATACACATCAAGGATCACTTGAGGTCAAGTAAATCATAGGCTGATTTTCTTTTTTTTTTATGTGAACTGTTCCTTTAAACAGGTTGATAAACATGTTTTTTGTATGTCTTTAAGAACTCTTTAAAGTGTCAAAGTTTTGAGTGAATGTACTTTCAGAAGTAGAAAATAATTATGTTTCATTTAAAATATCCTTATTTATGATTTGCACATGAACATGGATCTTATGAGTTTGGAGTAGGGATCTCAACGATTCATGCACAAAACATGCGCAAACAGCTGTGAGTGACTGTGAAGGAGCTCAATGTTATACGACAATAATTTACTAATGTACAAACTACGCTTTAAATATGATCCAAACTTTAAACCTACATTAAAACAGATACAACACAAAGTTCTATTGTATTGAAATGTTGTAATAAGTCATGTTTTATTATCATGTTTGTTGCCTATCCTGCGCCTCACTTTGACAGGGCTGCAGACGCAAACAGCACAGACGTATTCAAAGTGCTCTATGCGATGTTGCAGGATTTTAGCTCAATTTCATTTTTATCTCAAACCGTACGCATCGCCCCTTGATCATCTTGCTGTCTGCCCTCTGAATACACTGGGAAAAAACCCAGTCTCAAAAGACAACACAGAGGCTGCAATACCAAAACAAACACTAGGGGGACCACAACAAAAACAAACTTCGGCCAAACAGTCGGCAAGAAAAGATGGGGGTTAACGCGCGTGCACATAATAGACAGAGTTGATTGTACAGTGTGAATCTGAAAGTGGGTTAGCGGAATACTTTGTAGTATTTTTGGAAAATGGCTGAGGCACAACCGAAGAAAAGACGCTCGGAGGAATATAAGGCGAGAAGAAACGAAACAAGACCCGGATTTACATTGGGGATTCAGGGCTTGCAAAATTTCAAAATCCCAGCTAGCCCTTCGAGCAGGCACTCTTCAGTTTTTGGTAGCCCAAAATAAATTTAAGTAGCCCGAAGAAAAAAAAAAGAGATTATTTTTTTATGTATTATATTGTAAAGGAAACAAAACATCAATCAAAAAAAATGTTAAAACACTAATTACAACAACTGTATAAAATAGTCAAATTACAATCAACTCAAATTTTTGGTTCTAACTAAACAGAAATTTCTATGCACTTGTAAGAAGCATGTAGAATATTAAGGGCCGCTGCTGGCCAAATGGGTGCCCTAAGCAGAATAGTATTGTTTTGCCCCCTCCCTCAAAAAACAAACAACAACAACAACAAAAAACACCTACTAGCCTATACTGGGTCAAAATAGAACTTTCTAGAATTATCAAAGTAAATACATTTTTATGTAATGTCATTGTATTATTTATAAATTACAATTTTAGCCCTAGACAGAAAGGGCTAAAACAGTGTGATTAATTTATGGTATAGAAATCACACACAATAAAACGTCCACGTTTTTGTTGAATAAATTAAATAGGCTGTTGCATTTCTATTACAAAAAGGAGGCCAAATTAAAAAATTAATTATAATAAATTAAGTGGATATTTAAATTAAATCTTTGGTCATTATTAAACAAAGATTGGATCGTCGATTATCAGGCCTTTGGTGCTCTTTGCAGGCATTGCATTACATTATGTATTTTTACAGTGTTATTCAATGAAACCATAATTAAACCATGTTCTATATATTGCCTCGTTGTTTTTATATAATACATTTTACGTCATGGAAACTGCAATGTTAAGTCAGATGTGTTGTTGGTAGTGGTGAAATCCCCGACAATAAAACACATTCATCTGCTAACGACAGTCAAAAATGTTTCACAGGATTATAAACATATAGCACGTGAAGCACCGGCTTCATCTCGGGTTTTTTTTCTTTCTCTGCGCCGGGTTGCGCTGATGACTTTTCCCTGATATTGCATAGTTGTCCATCAATTATGATTATTTGTATTCAACCGCAAACATAGGTGGAAGCGAGCTCGCGTGCAGATGCGGCCCGATGAAACCGTCCACACAGAGTTCGCGCAATCACAAAGTGAAAGTAAAAAAACAAGCGTGAATTTAAGCGTGATTTCAATACTTAACCTATTTGACAGTGGCTCCCTGATGCCCGAAAATTACATAATTACCCAAACATATTTGTGAAAGAATGCAAAAGCATTTAAATATATTTTTCCTCCTTATATGATAGCCCGCCGGGCAGGGCTGAGATGGATTTTGGTAGCCCGACTGGAAGACACAGTAGCCCCGGGACGTCGGGCTAGCGATTTTGCGAGCCTTGGGATTCGTCTGGACTGGAGAGAACTCCGCCATCAAAAGGACTTTCAAACCGATGCACAGGTGGCAAGTATTTTATTTTTATATAGACATGTTAGCTTGATGTTAGCTCTGTAGCTGTCTCTCTTGGGTTAGCACCATCTTTCACATCAATGCACTTTGCTTATTCACGGCAGTTACAGAAACACTGGGGGGAGCTTGCTCTGTTTTGTTTTCACACATTACTTCAGCGGAAGTGACGCCAAACAGATTCGCACAGAGCACCTTTAAACTTGTTCGTTCCTACAACTCATTCATTTTTCCTGAGAAAACCCATGATTTAACTTAAATGTGGGAACAATTTAAATGATAGTAACAGATTATTATCTTTTATTCCCCTGCGTTAACGTTACATTATGTTGCGCATGGCTTGATTTAAATGCATGCACTGAGATTGGCATGAATCATATGAATTATTTCCCTGCTAACAAACTATTTCTCTTTTTAACAAAGCTTTGTACCTTACTTGTGTCATTATACCCACTGCTTCTGTAGGTGAGGCTGGATCATGAATGATTCGCGCGAACATAAACGCATTTCGGTTGATCAAGGGCGCGTTTCCCTTCAGAACCAAACGTAACGTTAATCCCCCGCGTCTTCAGTCACTCAGATGTCGGGGGTAAATCACTACTGCTATGTTCATTAATACATTCAACAACAAAACACCTCAATCTCTTAGGAGTCTTGCTTGTCTCTGCGTCTCGGTCTGATGACGGCTCACTCAGGGCCGGTCTGAGGTGAGACACCAGTTCAGTCTGTGTGACGCGCTGATGTCAATCAACTATTGTGGGAGTGGCCTCTCATGCATTCGAGAATGGCTTGATTTCAGAAGGAGGAACTTATTCTTCTTTCAATTTGATAAAAATACTAGTGGATCTTTATCATTGTAGGGTGGTTGTATACACACACTCCCAACACACATTTCAGTCCAAACAGCTTGAAAAAGTGCATGTACCACCATATGACCCCTTTAAACGACGATCGATTGTGGAAATGACATCCCTAGTTTGGAGCATCATGAGTTAAGGTTGTCTTTAACTCACAGTCCTAAATTAACTACCCAAAGTAGGTGAGCAGCCAAAGGCAAAAATGGTTCTGTATTTGCAAGCATACCTGTTTTACTTCTTAGTTTATACGTCCGTATTCCCTCACTGGAGATGCGAAGATCTAAGACGATGGACTGGCCAAACACTTCTGGTTTATATGCATCATGACCCCGGTTCCTCAGAGTGATGGACACATCTGCAGAACTAAACATGCCAGAAACAAAAAACTGTGAGAGACGATAAATAGACTGTGTCTACATGCAGAGAAACCCAGATCCAGGCGCGTCGTACCTCTCTCCTTCCTTCACAAATCCTTTGAGTGAGGATCCTCTGTTTGTGGTGAGAGCTTTACCACCCAGAGCTACGATCAACGCTGTCAGCACGGCACTTTTTCCACCTAACACACAAATATATTTCAGACATTTCAGAGTCTGGGAACATTTCAGTTGGATTGCTGTCTATTTTAAAATCAAAAAATATCTTCAGTTGTGTTCTGAAGAGGAATGAATGTCTTATGGGTTTGGAACGACACGAGGGGGAGTAATTAATGACAGAATTTTCATTTATGGGTGAAATATCCTTTAATTCTTTGAATAATGCTTTAATTATTACATTGTATTATATACTATATTTTAACATATTACATATGTCTTTTAAAAAAACTGAAATACGGACAGGGCTGAATGTTTTTCTGTTCAACTGGACAAGTCATGTGACATTCTGTTTCACTCTCAGATAAATTCACAGTGGGAAAAATGTCATGGCAAAATATAAGTAAAAATAAATAAATAAATAAATAATTATTAATAATGAAATAATAATAACAGATGTGATCCTTTATTTTTAATATAAAATGGGTTCAGTGAGCTCATTCATTGAAGGAATCATCAAATTGATTCAAACAAGTAGTCTGCATACTAAAAACATTGCCATGACTCATGACTTTAAAATTTAAACAGTACAGAAAAATAAATTTATGTAAGTAAAAATCAAATATGAAGACGGACTTACTTCCATTGTTTCCTACGACAAAGTTGATGTTTGGACCAAATGCAAAGGGACCAAGCATCGAGTGACACATGAAGTTTCTTAGAGAGATGCTCTCTATGATGCCCACTTCACCTGTGACCTGAAAACACACAAACATAGATGTGCACACATAAATGTGTATAGGGACTTTCTGCAAAATTAAATGCAGAAAGATCATAAATAGGGCTGCACGATTTGGGGAAAATGTTACATTGCGATAATTAAGGTCAAAATTGCGATTTGCGATTGCAATACGGTATATAAGTGGTTTGACTCAACTTGCTTGTTATCAAGGAAAATGCACACACAGATTACTAATAATGCTGAAATCTGTATTTCTCAACTGAGATACAGTATACAGTGCAATCTAGCAACAACTTATTACAACTAAATTGTACGAAATCAAATAACAGTAACATCTTTACATTACTGAATTAAATGACATTAAATTAACATTAAAATAAAATTAAAAAGTCAGAAGTGTAGATAAATAAAACAAATACCCATTTTAATATTTTTACATGTTGTCCCAAAACATTTTAGCAGGATGTAACACTAACTAAGTATATTTCTTTTGGGATCTCTTGTCAAGTGTGCCAATCATTTTCTCAAATCCCTATTTGTTAATAGTGCGTTCACACTTGAGGTGACTTGGGCTATTCGCGTGTAGTTGGACGCTTGAACATGTCGAGTTTACACCGGTTTCACACTGCACGCGTCAGCTGGGCGTAAGCAGCGCCAATGTTAACGGATGAGAGCTTTCACACTCAGCAGGTGCAGAGAAATGACATAAATCAAAGCACATGGCACACGGTGTTCGGAGAAGAATGCTGGAAAATAAGACAGAAGCTTGTCTATAGCCTGCTGAAGTACAAGCTGTCAGAATAAAAGCACAATCGGCGCTCGCTACTGTTCTGCATACGCGCCGCTTATGCGTGCAGTAAAACCGACGTGTTTAACGCGCCACTTAATTCGCGCGAATCCTGCTGCAGGATGTCTAATGGCGTCTTTGCATTAACTTAACATGTAAATGACTTGCGATTACCGCTTCATTCGCGTCTGGTGTGAACAAGAATGAATGTCTTGTTACGTCCACTAATACATTTATTTAATATAATCGCAACATTTGCTGTAATGTAATTGCGATTGAGATTGCGATATGATTAATCGTGCAGCACCAATCATAAAGTATTACACATAAGGTATATTACAGCAAAAATGAGCTGTCTTACACTCTGTGATGTGCTCGTGCCATCTCCCGAACTGAAGTAGCCCGTTTCATCCTCTTCAGAAGGCTCAGGTTGAGACAACCGGCTTCTCTTATCGGGCGTCTGCCCTGAATTACTGCTCTTCCTCTTCGACATCTGTTACAAACATCAAACATTTATCATTCAAATAAGCACACAGTCATTTATATCCTTGATGGCTGCAGTGTCAATCAGGAAGTAAAACAACGAATGGGAATTTGTACGTTTGTATACTGTCCTTGTCTTGCTGCAAATAATGTCTCTAGTTTAAGCTTGAAAGCGATTAACACCATTATTAGTCAAACGTAACCACTTAACGTTACAAGATTGAACATATGCACCGAAAAAAGATTGCGAGGAAACACATTTTTGACATAAACTTGCCATTTCAAAAGTATATCTCTGATTTTTCTCACCGGTTTCAGACACAGAAGAATAATTTTGTGTTTTTTTTGGTTTTTGAGTTTATGCATGTTTAATAAAATTACCTGCATTGTACAGTAAGCCTACAAAAAAAAAAGTTTTTTGCATTGTTCTGGTTTGGATTTGACATTGAGCTGTCTTCGTCACTGACCACGATCACAGAAACCAAGACAAAATCACTAACTTAACTTGAAAAGAAAGGTGACATAAGTGATCCCATAAGGGCAGTACAAATTCATATGAAAACATGAAAACGAAACCACTTCAGACATCGCTAAAAGCAACTTCGGACACTTTAAAAACAGCAGATTTACTGCGAGATATTGTGCAGAAAAGCTAACGTTAACGTTACATCACTTCTGTCATCAACACTAACGTCACGTTAAAATTCGCTTTCTGCTGAACGGACAGGCGACAGATATCATTAGCTCCTTCAAACCACGGCGGACATGTAAAACAGACTCGCGGAAGCTATATGTTAGTGATTTTATAGTGTTTTTGTGTCAAGATTTATGTCAAAAGTCAAGTGTGTGAAACATACGCAACATACCAGGAACCTCTTCTGCTCCTCGCGCGCTTTGACTATTCACACAGAGACGTCACTCCACTTCTTCTTCTTCTTCTACTTCTACTTCTTCTTCTTCTTCTTGTAGGGTGTAATGGCGGTTTGCAAACCAACTTAAAGGTGCATTCCCGCCACCTACGGGATTGGAAGTGCTAATCTACTTTAGTAAGGATGAGGGGTGAGAAAGTAGGGGGATAGAGAAAGACAGAGAGAAAAAAAATGGGTTAAGTAAGATATTTCATGGTTTTTAAAGATGTTTCTAATGCTCATCTAGACTGCATGTATTACATTATAAATCCAGAAAAAACTGTAATATTGTGAAATATTATTTCAATTTAAAATAACAGGTTTCTGTGTGAATATATTTTAAAATGTAATTTATTCCTGTGGTATAAAGCATCATTACTCCAGTCTTCAGTGTCACATGATCCTTTCAGAAATCATTCAAATCGTTGTCTACTTTTTCGCAACTTCTTTTTTTCCATAACCATCATTTAGGCTGCCTATTATTATTTTTTTATTCAGTTGCATCAGTAGTGTTCAATAATAAATCTAAATAATTAAGATTTTAATGTCAATTCAACACATTCTGAATCATTTTGTGAAAGAGTTAAAAATACTCAAAAAATAGCAGTTTTGTGCAGCATCATGGTAATGTTTATTTCCCATGGATGCCTTTTTTTCAAAGGCTCTCTCTTTAAAAAAAAATTAAAAAAAATCTAACAATAAACACACACGCAGACACACTGATAAAATTTGTGTATAGATTTATTTATTTTTTTAGTAGCCTTTTTAAATAAAGTGCCAGTCAAATGATAATTTTATGACATTAGTTCACCCAAAAATGAAACATCTGTCCTTAAATACTCTTAATTACCTTAATTTCTCAAAAACAGTGATGTAGGCCTATACAGTGTGTGTCTTTGCAAAGACTAAGCTTATTTTTTTAAAGGTTTTCATCTTCATTAAATTCAAGGTCTAAGATGTGCTAGTAAAAGCGTTATTTATTGGCAGGCACAGGTATTAATATCGCTCTCAAACATTTAAAAAATCATTGGCATCAGCAGTTTACATTAAGACTTTTGTCGGTAGATGGCAGTGTTGTGTCTAAAATCATTGTGACAATAACGAACGCCTACTTAAGGAGCCATGTGTTATTGTCATGCTTTCATTCATTGAGAAAACTTAAGCCAAACTTCTGAACCCACTGATCCACCTTGGCATTTCTGAGACAGCCTGAAGGAAAACAAACAGATCCTTTAATTTACAGCTTTGATCTATGCCTTTTATAACAAATGCCAATCAATAAGTGTAGATTTCCTCTCAAGAACTTTGCCATTTTGGGGTTTTCCCAGAGTAGTAGGTATGAATCTAGATGTAAATCTCTCAGCACCTGTGAATTAGATGCCTGAAAAGATTGCGTTTGTGGTGCAAACGATTTCGCTTGCGTGCTTTGTCAGGTCTGAAAATGTTTAAATGTGCTGTCCTTTCCAAATCTTGCGACCTCCATTTGCTGTTGTGATATCAATAGATCAAACAGAATAAAATCATGAAAGGATGTGGCTTGCGTGTGCACTCGAATACAGTTAACCTCTGCTTTGACGTCTCTAACATACGAAGCGTGTCAGTATGAGCTTGTATTGTGATGACGCATTAGTATACGCGCACATCACCAGTAAACTGTTACTTGAAAAAGCTCAAGTGGCCCTGCTGAAAAAAACAGTACATGCTGGTTGGGGATGTTTTGAAGGACCATCTCAAACCAGCTTCAAAACACACCGAACCATGGCTAGTAAAAGCATTTTTAACAACACGCTTTCATTACAATTTGTAATTATTTTACATTTTGGTGAACTGGTGGGGAATTTGTGTATTTTCATACAGCCCAAATGTGGAGCTGGGGCGAACCATTATACAGTACATCATTTTATCCCTATAGACTGTGTGCGTTTCAGTATGACTTATTATTATACAAATTCTTACATGTTTGCCACAAATGTAATAAAATAGTTTGTGAAACAAGTGTTTTCTCATTAAATCTAAACACACACACACACACACAGGCACCCCCACACATGTTGGTTTTTGTGATTTATGGGGACTCTCCATAGGTGTAATGGTGTTTCTGTACAGATTGTATGTGTTATTGTCCTACACTGACCCTATATAATTTATTATATGACAATTATATTTTAAAGTTTGTTGCATGGTGCTAGTGATTATCTTATCAATGTATGCGCTGTATAAAATGTGACAGCTTTCTCAGTCTCTGCGGCTTTAGCTTTAAATTAATCACACTTCAATTTCTATAAAATTATTGGTGTAGCCTAGGTGTTAAACATCTGGCATAAAAAGGTTATAAGTTCAGCTGATGAGTGAACCATGCATAATCAGGCACTGAGAAAGGCCCTTGGAGAAAGCGAAACAGAATTGCTGTGTTACGTAACCGAACTGTAATGCAAGAAATGTGCTTCATGACAGAATCCTGTCACAGAGTGCTTAAGCTAAGTTAAAGACCACAACAAAATAAAAAATAAGGATACAGTAGTTCAACACAGTCTACAGTAACAAATTCACAGGGAGACTCTAACAAAGCCAAATCAAACCCACATTAGTAACCAGTATCTCAAAGAGCTAACCTGCCAGACTTTATACAATGGCGAGAAAGGAACTAATGATTATAATTAACACAGGTGAACTGAATATGACAATCAAGGGGAAACACATGAAATAGGTTAAAGAAACTAAGGCAGGAGAACAGAAACAGAAGTAAACACAAAAGAAACTTTGACAAATTCATCTTTGGCCATGCTGTTGCTTTAACCTTTAACCTGAAGTATTTCATAAATTACAGATAATTTGATGTTAAACCATCTTCAGTCTTGTAATCATATATGTGGTAAGGAAACTTACAGTTAACCAGTTACGAGTGAGTAGGGTGCCTAATGGTGATGTTATATCAAATTTCTCAAGGTTCAATAAAAAGGCCTTCCACAAATCATATGACACTGAGATAAACTTTTTATGCATCCCTTTGTAATGAGTCATACACCGTAAAATAATTGACAATATGCTGCCTGTTGTAGTTAACAGTAAAAGACAATGTAAGTAAATTACACAGAATTTTTAAAGAGAACCCGACCAGCCATAAAACCTGCAATATTCTCAAAGAGGAAATGAAAATTTTTCCAAATATGCATTATAGGAAAAAAGAAACCAGACAGTACGTGTGTGATGTGATTATATTTTGTTTTAGCCGAGGGGCACTGACTGAGTATGTCAACTTCCTGTTTGTCTGATATTTGAAGAGCGCGGTGGCTATCACACTATTTGTGTAAATAGGGAAGTGATGACAGAAAGTCAGGCGTCATCATGTGATGTTACCCCATCCCCTTCCCCCCCTGCACACTTTCGGTCATGAAACAGAAAGCAGCGTGCTGAAGGGGATATCCAATATGAATTTCTTTTAACTACACCTGTTTATTAGACTTCATATTACATATGGCAGGATATACTCTTTTTTTTTTCATTTTAAAGAAAAGCCCCTAAAATTTTGCATTAAGTGTCTGATTTGCTTTGCAGCGATCCCCCAAAATATTTGAGCACCTGCAATCATCACATTATAAATAAAAAGGTGTGTGTATTCATTGAAAAACAAAAGTTCTGATAAATGCTGCTATCATTATATTATATGATACACAGATGCACTGTTGCCAGTGCTGTCCTAAATGGCGCTAGGGTGATGTTATGATCTCGAATTGTTGAATAAAGTTGATAATTTCTTTTTATTTCCATACATGCGATTAATGACAACATTTTCATTTTGGGGTGGAGTTTCCCTTTAAAGGTAATACTTTAGTTTAGGGACCATTTCTCACTATAACTAGTTAGCATGCATATTACTAGTATACTGACTGTTTATTAGTACGTATCAGGCATATATTAGATCTCGAAGCAGCAAACTGAGGCAAATGTCGTAGGGTTAAAGGGTTAGTTCACCCAAAAATAAATTAGTTACTTACGTTCAGAACATCTTCAGAACACAATTTGAGATATTATCTACGAAAACAGAGAGCCATCTAACCCTCCATAGACAGCAAAACAGCTGAAATGATCCCAGATCCAGAAACATAGTAAATACATCAGTAAAACAGTCCATGTGACATCAGTGGCTCAACTTTAGTTTTGCGACGCTAGGAGAATACTCATGTTAAAACAATGTTGTTAAATGATGTTAAAACGGAAAAATAAACATCATATACTCAACCATTCTTCTCCCCAGGCTTACGTCTTCCTCTTGTTTAGAGAGTATCACAACGCATGCCTTTTCTCCGGATGGAAACAAGACTGATTACGTCAAATACGTTAAAGCTTGCGTATGCCTTGTGATACTATTTAAAACTGCGGAGGACATACAGTAAGTCCCGGGAAAGTAATGGCACACTAAATGATGTTTCTTTTGTTTTCTTTGCACACACAAAAAAGTATTCTCCTATTGTCGTAAAACTGAAGTTGATCCACTGATGTCACATGGACTGTTTTACTGATACATTTCTGGATCTGGTATCATTTCAGTTGTGTTGCTCTCTATGGAGGGTCAAATGGCTCTCTGGGATCATCAGTAATATCTTAAGTTATGCTCTGAAGACGAACAAGAGTCTTACGGGTAAAATGAGTAATTAATGACAGAATAAATAGTTGTTTAAAGGAGTAGTTCACCTAAAAATTCTGTCATCATCTACTCACCCTCAAGTACTTCCAGATCTGTGTGAATTTCTTTGTTCTGCTGAGGGTGAGCAAATGATGACATAATTTTCATCTTTTGGGTGAACTATACCTTTAGCTGTGCAGATTTGTCCCCAAACTAAAATGTGACCATGTTAACAACCATCTTTTTGTTAAATTGTTTTGCTGCAGAAGTGTTACTTCCTTTTAAATAAATGTCAGTTGGTTTGGTATTTTCGTTATCTGATGGAGAGATATTTAAATCTGAATGCTGAATCTAAATACTGACTATTAATAGTTAATAAGGTGGTTGTTGAGTTTAGATATTGGGTAGGATTAGGTATGCAGAATGAGGCATAATTCTGTGCTTCTTAACTATTAATAAATGGCAAATATTCTAGTAAAATGCAAGCAGCTAGTTAAGAGACCTTCAAATAAAGTGTCACCAATTAAAAACAACAACAACAAATTACTTTCCATTTACAGTTTTGTTTATTAAGTTAAACGGCTCTTAAAAATGAACATCCAGACAATCTGGATCGCACATGTTTTTACAGTAAGTTCATTACATTGATTTGCCATTTAGAGATCAGAGGTTGATGAATCCAGGAAACACAAGCCAAACTGATATTACTTGCTGACCCCCTGAAATAATATCCAACTGAAAAAATCTTATTAAAAAAATGTCAATTGCCAGGCGTGTTATAAATTACTGTAAGAATATTCCTCACTGGACACTATAACAGTGTGATTTACATTTGCAGACCATTTCATGTCCAAACATTGTGTAATGAGTTAAAATTAAATAATTCGTTTGTACAATAATGACATTAGTATTCTTCCCAAGGCATGTCATGCTAACCACATTTGACACTCATCAAAGTAAAAAAGTTAAATAAGGTCCATATGGTGTTCCTGCGGTTGCAGCACGTTTCAGATCTCCTGTGGTTCATCACAGGTGAGCTGTACAGAAAGCTCATTTGTCTTTGTATATCTCACAGCCACACAGAACAACCGAGCAGTGTAATACAGTACATATAAACAATAGCTTATTCAAGCTTTTATGTGGAACAGAATGTCCAGTGCAACCCAAGTCCAGCCCTGAATCTCAGCAAAGCCTGATTACTCCACGGCCATCTTGTCCATTGCTCCAGCAGTCTCACAGATGAGTCCTAAAGTCTTGCGTTCAAGATGTTCTCAGACCTTAATCCGTTGCGAGACTGATTCCTGTAGCGATCTGTATATGTCCGAGCGGAGAAACCTGGGATAAGAATCCCTCTCCATGAGACCGTAGACAATCCTCTGAGCTTCATCGAAACACACTCTGGTGGGAGCTTGGACGCTCTGCTTGATAAGCTCTCTTGTGACGTGGTCGATGTTTATCTGAGGACAGATTGACGGAGAGTCAAATTGATGCTGATGATTGATTAATAAAACCACATGGAGGTCTTCTTCAGTTCACACAGTTCTTACCTCTTTGGGGGCTTCTGCTTTGATGTAATGCTCGAATATCTTCCTGGCCCTTGAGGATAGTCTGGAGGAAGTCCTGATTTTTTTGAAGTCTTCGCAAACCAGCCAAAACTCAAAGTTCTCATCACTGAACTCTGATTTGAGGAAGGTGTGGAATGTTGCCGTGCCATCTATGAGAACAAACCACAGGGTTAGTCTGTTGCTCAATGTGAACGCATCTGTTTTACGTCAATGTGGCAGCCGCTGGACACTTAAATCCAAACACTTCTTCTGCAATATAATAATATAAAGTGGCAGCTACAAAAAATAAGCTTTTCTAAAATAATAAAATAACCAAATTGTGTAAACATGCTTGATATTTATAATAAATCATTTTGATTTTCAAATGTATTCCAATGCTTTGAGATATTTTTGTGTTCACTCACTACAGTATGCATGTATTTTTAAAAGTTAAGAGATCCAAACCAAGAAATGTATGTATGCAAATGTGAAAAGCCAAAAGCAACAAAAACAACCATTGAGCAAATCTAGAGGTTTGTAGATTAAAAAAGCTGCATTTATTTGATATAAAAATACAGTAAAAGTAATAATTATAAAATATTATCACAATTAAAACAATATCTATATATATTTTATTCTTATGATGCAAAGTTGAATTTTCATCATGTCACATGATCCCTCTGACTTGCTGTTCAAGGAACATTTCTTCTTATTATAATTGTGTGAAAACCATGATAATTCTTTTTTATTAAAGGATTCTTTGATAAACAGAATTAATTTCATCATCTGTTGTAACAAGTATATTTTTGGATTATTACTTTGAATTATTCTTATTATTTACATTTTAATGTGCGGTTTACATGACCAAACAGAAGCTGCTTTTCTCTACTCTTTTGCATACATATACCACTTGTTCAGGTCAGTGGCTTGACCCAGCTATCTAACCATCTAGAAAACAGTGTAGGCTTTGTTTTTACATTTTTGCCCTGACCTCCAAAACATAAACTACGACCGCAATGGAAATGAAGAGCTTATGAGAGATTATGAATGATGTGACTTTTGTATTAGTAAATACATCCTGTGATAACGTACTTAATTCACACGTGTGCATAACATCCAGCTCTGTTAGATACAATAAGTAATACATTTTTTGTGTGAGCCACTTACATTTGGATCTAAGAAGGTTTTCCAATGACTGGGACCACAGCAGAGTCTCACTCGGGTTCAGTCTGTTTGAATAAATGGATGATCAGTGGATGTTCAAATACGAAAACACAATAGCTATTTTATGAGAGAACAATTAAAATGAGAGTAGCTTACTTGTCTGTCAACGGGCGACGAAAACGCCACTTGTCTAGTCTCCTGAGGAAGAAAATTAGTTTCAGTTAAATTTGTAGGACAAATGCACCAGTTCCATGATATATATATCATATTTCAAATGTAACTACAACAATAAACAACACTTACCGGGCACTGTCTGGTTTATCCTCCTTGTTCATGGTCTTTATTTCAGCTGAAGGTGATAATATGGTTGGCATCTTAAAAATGTTTCTGCTACTGATATGTGTTGGCTTGCTGTTGTGCTTCGATTTTTTCAGTTAATAAGAGCGGGCTGTTCTTTCAACTCTTTTTATAATGACTCGTTTGGCGTCATGGATTTCGTATCACAAAACCACAAACGAAAGAGGAAGTTTTTGGAGTGACGCTAACTCGCTTAGACAGGCGCAATGGTGTTTCTATCTATGAAAGCAGCTACAGCACGGCTGTGTAGATGCAGAGATGCAAATCAGACTGGAAAGTTCACAGACAGATAAGCAAATGCTGACTTTTGCATCAGATCTCTTGTGTACAAGCTTCGTGTTTATCTTTAGCCGACAAACAATGGCTGTGCTTTCTTGAAATGCACGCCTTGTTTGCAAGTGTTATTGCTTTTTCCATCTTTAATATATTTTGGTGTATTTTAGGAAATTGGTCATCTAAATAGCCATTGTATGACACATTCGACATGCTGAAAAGACTATTTAAATAGTGCCAAGTTTTATTATTTTTTTTGTATTACGTTTCAACTCCTTACAGTAAAATTGTATTTAATGCTCAACAGGCATCTGAAAGTAACCAGAATACACTTTTTTTTTTTTTTTTTTACCACAATACAGTTTCAGAAAACCTTCCAAGTGTTAGTATCTTTGTAGTAAGTGTCAAGTGATGTCTTGTTGTAGCCAGTCAAGAGAGCTTTTAATAACATTTATATGCTAAGCTAGAGAATAGGCGTTTGCTCTCCGAAGGAACACGGAACAAAAAAAAAAAAAAAAAAAGAGAGGGAAGATTAGGGAATTATTAGGGAAGATTTTTCAAATGCATCTTTCATACAAGGCGAAATCTCATTTTGTTAGCTCAAGGGTATTTTAAGGTTTTTATTGACTACTGTCAGGCACTAGGGTTGGGGAAAATCATTACAGTATTGTGTCACTCTTAACAGTCTCACAACCAATTCAGACGTACATGTAAGAGGTGGAAAATTTGTGCTAATTCGTACACAAATTTGTTACAAATTCGTAAATTACAAATTCGTAATTTCGATTTTTTCTAAACCCTAGTGATGTGTAGGTTTAGGGGCGAGGTTAGGTGAAGGTCATTCGTACAAATTCATGCGTACGATTTAGCAAAAATTTTGTGAGGTCCTATGAATTGGTATGAATTAGAAACCTCGTAAAATATGTACAAATTGCCTTACTTCCTAAAAATGCTACTAATTGTGTTATGTTGTTACTTTTTATGAAAAAAGAAAGAAACGTAATGTTATTTTTTCTTATCTGGCCTGGGCTTTTGGCAAATTTAAAAGCCTTTTCACATCAAAAGTGAAATGAAGAAAGCTGAAGGAAGTTCAAACCTTTCAGCTGTGCTGCAATTCTGCAGTGCGTGAGCAACATGCAAGAGAAGTTCACACACATATGTTGGTTTTTGTGATTTATGGGGACTCTCCATAGGCGTAATGGTTTTTATGCTGTACAGACTGTATATGGTATTGTCCTACACTGACCCTACACCTAAACCTACCCCTTACAGGAAACTGTGTGCATACTTTAGTATGTTAAGCCTTTTGAATTACGGGGACACTGAAAATGTCCTCATAAATCACCTTCATACAGTATTGTAATACCTATGTCATACCCATGTCATTATACAAATTTGTGTCCTCATAAACCACATAAACCCGCACACACACACACGCACACACATACAAAGAAACAAATATTCATTTTTGCTATAAGTATGCTAGTTTGCTATTGCTGAATTGGATCATCAAGGTCAGCAGCAGAGACACTGGTTAATAAAATGGGTTTAAATACATACAGGATGTTTGTGTTAACATTTAATCATTGCAGAAATGCGTCATATTTTGAGTTTGCATTACACTTTGTTTAGTCATTTCGGAGGAATACTAAAGTGTGATGAGTAAACGCATGTTCCTATGATTTACCGATTCCTCTCAAAATGGGGAGAAGAGAGCTGTCTGTCAATAAATCGCAAAACTAAACTGGCATTAATTATTTGGAAAAGTAACTGTAAATGTAACAAAAATTATTTGATTATGTAGCTCGTGTTACTTGTAATGCGTTACCTACAACCAGGAAACGGAGAGAAAGAAGTGCATAGGGTCCCAGGGCTGAGAGCGGCCCAAATGAGGGTCACCCACCACTGAAAGTGATTTTGAGGGGGCCCTATAGCAAATTCTGTGCAATCCCTAGCAAATCCTTGGCCCCGAAACACTGCCAGAGCCTGTTTCTAGCACAGGGAACAACAAAAACAAACAGTTAGAGAATCCCTGGAGTTACAGGGACATTTGCTTGTGGTTCATAAGAAATCAGATTTTGCAGAAATCCAAGTAAAATTGTAAAATAAATGTTCCCAAGGCACAGGGATTTTTGCTGAGGAAGACAATGTATTGTCTTCTGAGACATGTCACTTTAACACAACAGAAAGCCCCATTCAAGTCAACGGTATCACTTCTGTTTTTGTTTCTTGAGAGTTCACTTGCTATGACAATTTTGGATACATACACAAAATACATTTCAAATACATATTAAATATATGCTGCAGCTTTTGGGTAAGGAAAAATACCGAAACATATTGCAAATTGTACTTGAAGAATGTATTTACAGTCATAAATTACATTTATGCTGTGCATATGGCTTCAGCATCCCGAGTGCGTTCGAGAGGTTAGTATAACTATCTATATAGTATATCATAAACAGCAAGCATAACGCAGCTTCTCCATGTTCATACTGTTTTCAAATTTGTTGCAAGAAATTCATATTTGTTTACTTCACGGCAACTGTTTAACATGCAACAGGTTATGATTAGAAAGATTATTGGAGAAAGGACTGGGTTTGCATCTCATTTATGCTCATGTTTGAGCATAAATATGATGTTTCAATGTTTTAAACTACAAAGCTAAAATATTGCACGAGTGTAGGTGTGTAGAGAGCATAATGATTAAGGCTTTATTGAAATAAATGTTTTAATGTGTGGAGGTACTGTAATCACATTCACTCTGCTACTGTAGTCATGTCTGAAAAAGAACTGAAAGGACACCAGAGCTTTCATTTCACATACAGTCAACACAAAACAGCATCTGATACACTTTTTATCTCTGATACAATGCATTGCGAAACAGGATATTTAATCCCTGTGCATCAAGTTACACAGAGGTCCTTATGACAAGCTTTCACTGACATACTTTTCTTTTCCACATCAGTCATAACATTTAAAAGTTTTAACTCCAGTTTAGCTTACATGCCACGGTTTTAGGGGGAAATTAGTTAATTAATTATTCTCCATAAACTAAATGCTAAGCAGATCTTTGTGGCAATATTATGGTCGGGGATAAGATAATGATTGGACACAACGTTAACTTTGTGCAGTGTCAGCCAAATTACACAGGATATACACACAGGCCTCTATAAATATATATAAAATATATATAATATATATTAAAAAAAAAAAAAATTTTTTATACCTAGTATAAGTACGTTCAGCTAAAAATAAAAATGACAAACATGTAATGATAATGTTGTATGCACCAAGACAAACATATGTATTGTAAAACAAAATGTTGATTATTTGTTGAAGTATTTGTATTACTGTACAAGGTGCAGTCGGTAGTGTGTGGGTTTTAGACCCTGCAGCACACTTTGTACTATATGTAGTGATGTTTCCAGCGTGGATAGGAACAAAGCACTTGGTGTGACCTTGCACAAGGAAACTTACATGCATCTTTTTGAATAAATATCTGAAGAGTTCATTTGCAAAAAACGGATAACACAGTTTTTAACATTACTTAACAATTATGTAAAGGCCACCTAGATGTCTTTAACATGAGACAAAACACGTCACGCTAGAGTCAGTCCTCATTACTTTGTTGCTTTAAAATTACAGCACAGCAAGTATTCTCGTAAAACCTACTTGCATAATATAATAAGCAAGCATCATCGTTTGGGAAATTTCAAAAAAATTTTCAGATGCTTTAACTTTCATACATCTCACAATTTACATCCTAATGTGTGCACAGTCATTTCCTCTTGTGTACCACTAGTTAATCAAGAATGAGAGCTGAGAAAAAGATGGCTAAAAATGAAAGTGTCAGACAGGAAACTGCAAATGCAGTAATATAGATTAGCATTGCTGCCAACCTGGTCTCATGAAAATATGTACCTCTGTGCACTTTTTGTGCAACACCGCTTTTACATGCCTTACTGCACATTTTGCTGTGGTTTCAAAGAGAAACTGCAACGGCGCTAAAACACAGATTCAATACGTGATCCCTGATACATTTTTTATGCGACGGTTCAGAATTGAAATATCCGGGGACTGTTGCTAAAAGTAAAATCATGACAAAAAAATGCCCAACTACACCAAATCCAACCCTAAACCACACAAAGGGTTTACAAAATATGATTTAAAAACACATTTGTTGATGGAACTGTGTCATTTCAACTTCCTTTTACCCAGATTTGAACTGTTTTGTCGAACTGTAGTTACACAGGCTTCAAACTGGAGCTCCTCGTCTCTCAAATACATCTCTGTAAAAGCATCAGTTTGCAAATCTCCCAGGATATTAATATTGTTCTGTCATAACATGATATTCTTCAAGTAATGGTGCGTTTTTAATTAAAACTCTGTAAATTTGTGTGAAAAGGTTTAAGAGTTTTACTGCCTCTAGTGTTCATTTCTTCTGGAAACTGCGGTGATATGTACTTGTTGGTACGTATTTCGTGTCTCGTTAAAAAGCGCACTAAGATACGTTTATCCCGTGAGACCAGGTACATTACTCCTGTGTCTTCAATCTCATTTATCGGTTGTTATTTCTTAAAATATTCTGTGTCTTCTCAGAACTTCAGTGATTGTATCAGTTAAAACAAACTATATGAGCAGATGGTCACCTGGTGAGACGTGATCCTAGATCAACATTACTGTCTAAAAATATAGACTTATCCCTACTCCTAAACCTACCCCTACCCAAAATTGATACCTAAATTAAGCGGGAAATAATAGATTAACAAGAGTCTAGAAGCGCCTAACCTTGATCATAAGCCTAAAACAGATATTTCCTAAAAAATTGTGATTGGTTAAGTAAAGTGTTGATCCAGAAACATCTTGTACTTGGTAAAATCACGTTCATCACGAGCAGATAGAGTCACATTTCAGATGCGATTTGCATTGATTTATCCATTACACAGTATCAAACAGTTTCACGACGGTCAAAAACACTGCAGGAGATGACAATGTTCTTGCCTAAGGCGTAAGCATGGAAATGTTCTCTGTGCGTGATGCAAAGCAGTACTCTCTGTACATGTGCAGTGACAAAATATCTAAAACATTACACACAGATGTGTTTACTAAGGCAGGTACCACTAGTACTATTGTTTAGCGTTAAGAGGAATTCCTTAAAATAATAAATATGAAACTTCGGCCCGTAACCGACAAAAATAGACCATAATGCCTGGCAGACATTGACACAAGCAAAATCCGATAGACAGGTATAAGGCCATACACTGAATGCGTTCTGTGATATCTGGCTCTAAGACATTAGCAATTGATCCTTTAAATCCTGTAGAGCGGCACAATTAATCGATTTTCTAATCGCAAGAGGGATGCCACAATTTTTTTATCGTTCAAAGTAGCAATTAAGTCCACTTATGTTATTCTGTGTGCTTAATATGTGCTTAAGGTTTTTTTAAGGGTTTCATTTTAGTTTTAGTATAATATTATAATGCCATTCAGTTTTTGCAGGTTACTTAAAAAAAAATGGTATGAACATCGTTCAGTGTAAATTGTGATAATCGTAATTAATAATCACAATTATAATTTCAAGGGAATAATGAGCCCAATCCCACGGCAGTTCGTACATATTTTACGAGGTGGCTAATTCGTACAAATTCGTATGACCCAATTCGTAATATATTTTGTTCATATTATTTTTGCTAAATCGTACGTATTTTACGAGTTGGCAATTCGTATAAATTTGTATGAATGACCTACACCAAACCCCGCCCCTAAACCTACCCGTCACTGGGGTTTTAGTAAAAAACGTACAAAATCGTACAAGGGAGATTGCACACATTTGCTCGAATTTGCTAACTCGTAAAATACTTACAAATTGGTTGTGAGACTATGTTGGAATAATCAACAATTATGATTTTAGTCATAATCGTGCAGCTCTATTGCATGGATCCATGGGTGACATTTGTTTGTCCAGCACATCTATATTGAGCTCAATTTGAATGAAGTCTGGGGATTTGGAAGGCCTAGGCAGCACCTTCACCTTCCCTAAACCATTCCTGATCAAGTTCTCGCAGTGTGACGGGAAACACTGATCAGGAAACACCATTGCTAGGGGTGTACGTGTTCTGCAACAATCTTTAGGTATGTGGTACATGTCAAAGCAATGTCCACATGAATGCCAGGGCCCAAGATTTCTCAGCAAACGTTGCCCAGAGCGTAACATCAGATCAAAACATCAAGCTCAAAATTAAAAGAGGTGATTTTGTGGTGGCTGTGCTTTAAAATTAAACTATTATTATAATCTTAATTGAAGTGATGTAGGATTTTGAAGGTCTTGACGGTGATTAGTGTTGAGTACTACTGTGTGGTTAAAGGGGAGATCAGATGCAAACATGGTGTTTGCATATAAATGTGTCTCAAACAGAGCATGGACACAACCACTCCAGAATTACGAAAAATCTATTTGCTCCTTTTTTTAGTCCTTAGAAAACCTTAATTATCTGTCCTTTTCATCCAAAAAATGTTCAAGTGTGTTCCGAAGAAGAAGCTTTTACGGGTTTGGAACGACATGGGGGTGATTAACGACAAAATGCTCGTTTTGGTGGCTTAGTATCCCTTTAACACTGTCTGGTTTACATGATTGAACAGGATTAAAAGTTGACAAATTTTGTAAGCGAAATAATTAAAGGGTTTGTTCACCTCAAAAATGAAAATTCTATCATTAATTACTCATCTTCGGAATACAAATTAAGATCTAAAATACTGCTTTCCAGCCATCCAAAACAGGGACCCTGCTGGAAAAAACAGCTTATGCTGGTGTGCTTTGAAACTTTGAATGCTGGTTTATGCTGGTCATGTGCTGGCAAAGGTCCAGCTTAAGCCAGCTTGACCAGAATAAACCAGCTTAAACCAGCAAAGGACCAGCATAAACCAGCAAAGGACCAGCATAAACCAGCTCAAACCAGCATAAACCATCTCATAACCAGCAAAAGACCAGAAAAAACAGCTCAAACCAGCAAAAGGACCGGCATAAACCAGCATCAAAACATACCTAACCAGCATATGCTGGTTTTTCAGCAGGGAAGGCATCAAGGCACGTCCAGTGTCAAATTCTGTCTCTGGAGGTACCTTCTGATTGAATTTTGAAGGAAGCATAGTATCCTTTGCTGTCTTGGATGCCCCACAATCCTGTGCATTCCATTCAGTGACGGTTGAGCATTCCGTGAAGATGCATTTAGTGTATTTAGTATATTTCTGACAAACTTTTTGCACTTTTGGCATTATTTCTAGCTAGTGAAGTCATTGTGCTGCCTCAGAAGCCTGTCAGAAATCCGTTTCATAAGGTGCCTTCCTGCAAAAAAGCTACCTTCGCAGTCATTGCCTCATAAGGCAGTGAGTCAGTTACCTAGGCTTTCAGATGCAGCTGATATTTTTGATGAAATCTGAAAGCTCTCTGTCTCTGCCAGTAATGCAACTAAGATGTTCCCGAGTACAGAGTGTGAGAACCAAGTGTTTTAGAAATAATCAAACTATCCAAACCTACTTATAAATGAAAGGACGGTTTAAGCAGAATCTAATGTGGCCATTTAAGCAGTGATAGTTGCAAGCCCGTGCTAATTGTGCATTTGCAGTCATGTCTCTCAAATTCATGTTTAGCGGAGGATTTCAAGTGGGCCATCAGTTTATTTTCTAATTATAAAAATAAAAAGGGAATTATAAGGGATAATTATGATGTCTCAATACAAATGATCTATTACAGTGAAACATTTCCAAAAATGGCGCTATAATGAATATTGGATAAACGTGGCCCTGTGGAAAAAGAAGGTATGACATAATGTCTACAGAAACATCATGTTCTTCAACATTTCCCCTTCGGGTATGAATGTACACTGAAAAAAGATAAGCACAGAAGAGGAAGTCACTGTGGTGTGCAAGAGGGTACAAGCACACACACACACACACACAAATTTAGACGCAATGTCTGTCTGTTAAGATGCCAACCACTAAGGCAAAAAACCAAAACCAACTTTTTAGAGATGTGTAAACCCTCAGCTGTCTCTCTTAGTCGCCTCAGACTTATTTAATCTTTAAATCTTTAAACAATTTAAAAGCGCCTTGAGTTTAATATTAATATTATTATGATTAAAAACAAATTGACTGGATAACAACCCAAAAATTAGCTACCTAAAGCATCATAACACTGACTTAAACTCTATGTACTGTACCATTGCCAGGCATGTATTGTTTTTGGAAATTTCTGCTACCTCGTTATCTACAAACCTCTGTTGCTACTGAAGCAGCTGATACTTGCACCTAATTTAGGTACGTGAGGTTATTGTGTTCTCTTTTTAGGTCGAGAGCACATGACGTTAATTCTGGTTTCATATGTGACTCTTCTGCAGTTTCTAGGTGTGCTGATGTAAAAGCAGCCACGCATTTTGCATGCCAATGCCGGTATTGTAACCCATGCAAATTTTCAAAAATAATTTACATGTAAACAGGCACGTTTTCTCATTAAATGTGTTTGAATAGGGAAGTTTGATAACTGTGTATTGTTCTTGAGTATATTAATGTCTCTCCATGTCTTTTTTTTACGTACGTATGTTGTCAATGGGTAAAGAAAAAAATGATGCACAGGCAAAAAATTACATTCCAACAGGCCATCTTCGTCATTAATCTTGATTAGACACACACATGATGGCGATGGAACGTAAAAAGTCCTGTATGACATAAAAAGATTGATATTTTACACAATGTGAGCTCAGTCAAAGGGTCAAATCCAAAACTCTAGAGCTTCTGTGATTCAGGTGAGCTTGGTTTACTACAAAACATGAGTCATCGTAGTGCTCTGTCGTCATCTAGTGGTCAGGTATAGGTACACATGCATGAAAGTTACTGACATGTAGTAAAAAAGAGCTCATTGTGGATATATGAACACAAACTTAATTCATGTTTCCCACAATACAACACGAATGGTACTGCATGCTCTGTAAGTTGGTAAAAGGTTGGTGAAATACGGCCCAGGGAATCTTTTTTATTTGAAGGATTTTTCCATACTGATTTCTCACAGGTGTTTTAACAGCATTTTTAAATACGCATTTTATAATGAGTTGTTTTTAAGGTTAAAGGAAACATCGGAAAACGTAAAGCGTATTAGTACAGCCTATAATTATCTTAATCATTATTAACAAATTATAGCCTATATTAAACACACAAAACAACAACATAACAACAGCATTACAAAGTAATATTTTTGCTATCCTTATTATTTTCCAAAAATAGGTCAAGACATAAAACCTATGTATCGTTGTTTCACCACCAGTGAACTGGTCCTGTATTCAAGTTTCTCCCCTATATAGTGCACTACAGTATGTAGCACAGAGAGTACTTTTCTGGACACTTGAGTCGGATGCATGTTACTCACTGTCTACACTGTTTCCTGAGTTGCACCCATAAAATAATCAGTACTCAGTATTTTTGAGCCCATGCTGATTTGTTTGTGTCCTTTTTCCTTAATGCATGCTATGTATTTCTCATCAATGCAATGGTTTAATATTGTGGTATAACCTACTTAGGATTAAACTTCCCCTAAACATCACATGAAAACAAAAACGGTTGGTAACTCATCAGATGCTCTCTCTGCCTTAGTTTGTGGTTCAGAATGGACTAGTCAGGCATTGTTATTCATCGTCTTATCTAGTTTAACAACCCATTAAACAAACAATTGATCTGTTTCTTACTGTCTATTGCATTATTTGTTTTAATTTCAATTTGTAATCTACTCATGGTTCACAGAAAAAATAAATGTATATAAATAAATAAATATATACACACACACACACACACACACACACACACACACCCACAATAAAATATATACAAATATATATGCACACACACATTTTAGTGCTCACACAGTTTTTCATGTTAAAAGTTCATTTATTTAAATTTTATATATATATATATATTTTTTTTCTTTTCTTTTTATGTAAGCAATCCAGGATGTCATATTTAAATGGTGTTTTAAAATAATTTTACAAATTTCCTCCTGACGGTCATTACATCAATCATAAGAAAACATGGGCAGTAATGTTTTGTGGTAATAAAAAAAACCCATCATCATCATTATAATCATAGTGAAAAAATGTCTGCCCAAAAGATTGCACTGTTATAGAAATCAACTGTAGTTGAATTGGCTGTACAAGTTAAAGTTAAAAATTAAAAAAGCAGCATTTAGATTCTCATTTTCTTATTATTCTAGATTTCTCAACAGTATGTTGATAAACAGGAAATTACTGAATTCGTTCAGGCCCGTAACAGATGCTTTTAATCCCACAGGGAATGATTTTTGATGCAGAATTGTTTTCTTGTTATAATTTAAAATGAGGTGTAGTTCAAATTTTCAAATTTACTATGAGCAGTAAAAATAAAACATCAGCAGAATAACAAATCAGAGCAAATTGTATGTGACACTGTAAACATGTACATAATGAAACATAATGATGAAAACCGATGAGCTATTCAAGTGCAAAACTAAAAAGGTAATGTTTACCAATATAAAAAAAAAAAAAACTAAAAAAACTTACTGACAATAGTTAAACTTGATGTACACTAATCATTAGTCATTATGAAGTCATCTGTTTCCATGCTTTTGCAGAATGGACTGGTAGACGTCAGACTTCAGAAACCTGGGATAGCAGTCTCTTGCCATTAGACTGAAGATCATCTTCTGTGCCGTATCAAATGAGCTCAGGTTAGGCTCCGAAATGTTGTTTGTAATATTTGTGCGAGTCCCAGAATCAATGTTGACCTGAAAATAAGGGAAATGCATTTTATTTTAAATAAACTTTTATTAATTTATTTGTTTATTTAAAAAAAAAAGTAAATAAATAAATGAGCAATACATAAATAAAGTTGAATAAATCATTATAAAAAAAAAAAAAAAATTATA
>JAUMHG010000034.1:3254041-3265990 GCA_032359395.1 Enteromius anoplus
TGGGGAACCTTGGCCCTCATCCTGCAAGGTTTCCATGTTTCCCTGCGCAAATACACCTGATTCAAATTAACTAGTGACGGTAGCCACTTTTTTTTCTTTTTTCATTTTTCCTCAATACTATGGAAGTCAATGGCTATTTGTTTGTTTGAAACTGTTTGGCTACTAACATTCTTCAAAATATAATCTTTTTTGTTCAGCAGCTGAAAGAAAATCATACAAGTGTGGAACTTGAGAGTGAGTAAATCACACACACACACACACACACACACACACACACACACACACCGAACACACACTAACAATGACTTATTTATATACAGTACACACAAGTTTGTGGGGAGTAGAATTTTTGTTATGGTTTTCAAAGTAGTCTCTTAACCAGGGTTCCATGAATTCATTTATATGTATTTACAGAAATACAGTAAAAACAGTAATACTAAGAAATATGATTACAATTAAAAATAACAGTTATCTGTTTTAATATATTTTAAGGAGTAGTTTATTCCTGTGATGCAAAGCCATCATTGTCCAGCTCAAGTAGTATCTGTGTAATCAAATGGATGATTACATAAACATATATGTTTTAATGTCCCACATTTTGATATAGGTTTTTAATATATGTGACATATATAAAATTGGCCAGTTCCCTAAATTATATGTACATATATCCACATATATGTTCACATATATGTTTACCTATATATTCGTAAAATTATTAAAATATATAAAAATTACTTTTAACCCATTCATGTGCCTCACCTCAGTCATGGTATTGAAGGTGGAGAGAGAGCTGGTTATTCATTTCCAATCATTCATTTACAATCACTGCCGGACCTGGGACTTGAACCCCCAACCTTTGGGTTACAAGAACGCAACTCTGTATCCATTAGGCCACGACTTTTTTCTTTTAAATTTTAATCATTAAAATTAAAAGAAGCAATACAGGAGACCGATTTGGCCTGTATATGCACATATACGCACCTCAATTTTGCCTGTATGTGGCATATATATGCATATATGCAGCATATATATTATCAAATATGTGCATATATACTGCATATAGGTTTCATACTGTATATGTGCTTATATACTGCATATAGGTTTCATATATGCGCATATATCTTCATATAGATTCTTTCCATGTGGGGTGTCCCCAACTAAGCAAGCCAGAGTGGCAAGAAACCAAAACTCCATCTGTGACAGAATGGAGGAAAGAAACCTTGGAATGTCTACATGTACAAACGCCATCATCCAGCAGGGGGAGCTGTGGTTCCTAAATGAACTTCCTCTCACCTCTGCTCCTCCTGGCCTGCTGCATACTAAACATCCACGTGCAAAACACCCCCACCACTCTTATAAGCATCAACAGGGATGAATTTGTGTTATCAGTGTCAAATCTTCACATGCCGCCGTGCCGTCTGTCGGGTTATGGTGACACAAACATACACTTCAACTCCTTGTGTTGTTTTTCTGTGAGTGTCAGCTAAAAGATATCATTAACTAACTATATTCTGCTGCATGGCTGAATAATAGTGGCATGGAGAGATGATGTGTTGTAAGGGGTTTATTAGTCCGCTCTAGGATGACAGGAAAAACACCCATAATCCTTTCCACATTTTGTCATTTGTGTAGCTTAGCAAGATGATGGTGGTTTATATGTCATTTAGAGGTGTAAATACTTTTGCTTTCATTTCCCAAAGCAGAGAGGATGTTTCAAATAAGAGTCATTTATTCAAATCATATCATTTTATTCCAGTTACTGCTGAATCCCATTTTCTCCAAAAATGAAAAATCTGTTATTTATTAAGTGTTTTTTGTATCATGTAAATCAGTGGGCTCCAGACAACTCTGGACCTCACTGACATTCATTGTTTGAACAAAAACATTCTTCTAAATATCTTCTGTGTCTTGCAAAAGAAAGTCATACTTGTTTGG
This sequence comes from Enteromius anoplus, assembly GCA_032359395.1. Taxonomy (NCBI): domain Eukaryota; kingdom Metazoa; phylum Chordata; class Actinopteri; order Cypriniformes; family Cyprinidae; genus Enteromius; species Enteromius anoplus. The sequence goes on from JAUMHG010000034.1 coordinate 3,255,977, forward strand.
TATGACATTAGGGTTAACTGTATTTTCATTTTTGGTGAACTATGCCTTTAAGAGTTGTTTCTCTTTCCTGTCAGGGTCAAATGCTTTTGCAGTAACATCTGGTGTATCTCAGCGTAGCACTGTGGGGTGTTAAACACAACAACACATTTGATCATGTCACCCTAATACTTGTTTTACAATCTCCTACAATAAGAGTTTCACACAAGGCTTTGTTTCCATCTGGTCACATAGGGCAGATGTCCATTACCTTTCGGTATAAGACGTCTTCTGTACATTCAGAGCTGTAATCAGTCTTCTGTGTTTGGAATGATGACACTTTCTGCTCGATCTCACACAGCTCATGAAACAGTTCATTAGTCAACATCCATTTATGATTCATGAAGCTTCAGTCCTTTCAATTTAATAGCTATTAAAATAATCGTTCTAAGATGCTTGATTTTAGGGCTAATTATTAGCATTATAGTTTGATGGTGTTAGTCTGATTAACTTTAAGATTGATAACGCTTAAAGGCTTCTTAAAGATTTATGAACTGTATCCTTGAGCTTTTAATGGGGGGAATTTGGGAAATTCACATCCCTACATAAGCAAAGCAAATAGGTAAGTAGAAATGGCAGTGTCCTTGTTACTTGTTGCATCTACTTGATATTGTAGTAATGGTAAATTATGAATGATATCAATAAAAACCAAACCCTAATTCTAATTCTATTTGTTCAATGGAGTGCCTGCTCAATTTTTCAGTGGCGCAGGTTCCAGAAGAATTTTTTCCATTCATTTTAAAGGAATAAAACAACTGGTTAAAGTGCTACAGCTAAGCCATGAATTGCAACATTACAAACTTTTATTAGAAACATAAAAGTATATGAATATTAGACAAAAACACAAAGACACAAGATTGTGTAGGCTAACCGGTTTAGTGAGGGAAAGAACTGCAATCCCATTGCAAATGACAATCAAATTAAATACAATGGGGAAATAGCTTTTTGTATATAGTTGTATAGACAACACCGTATTTTAAGTTTATTGCAAAATAAATTTTGCAACAATGATTCTGCCATTTTTTAACACAATTATTCACTGTTTAAAAAAATAAAGAGAACTCTTAAACAACACAATGTAACTTCAAGTCAGTCACACTTTTGGAGTCTGGAGACACTTTGGAGAACGATGCTGCCTGCAACATCCTCCAGCATGACCAGTTTGGCAGTGGGTCAGTAATGGTGTGCATTTCTTTGGAGATCCGCACAGCCCTCTATGGGCTAGCCAGAGGTAGCCTGACTGCCATTAGGTAGTGAAATGAGATCCTCAGACCCCTTGTGAGAACAAATGCTGGTGCGGTTGGCCTTGGGTTCCTGCTAATGCAAGACAATGCTAGACCTCATGTGGCTGGAGTGTGTCAGCTGTTCTTGCAATACGAAGAAATTGATGCTATGGACTGGCCCGTCCATTCACCAGACCTGAATCCGATTGAGAACATCTGGGACATCATGTCTCACTCCATCCACCGACGGCACGTTGCACCATAGACTGTCCAGGAGTTGGCAGATGCTTTTGTCCAGGTCTGGGAGAAGATCCCTCAGGAGAACATCTGCCACCTCATCAGGAGCATGCCCACGTGTTGCAGGGAGTGTAGCCACACACACTACTGAGCCTCATTTTGACTTGTTTTAAGGACATTACATCAAAGTTGGATCAGCCTGTAGAATGTTTTTCCACTTCAATTTTGAGTGTGACTCCAAATCCAGACCTCCATGGGTTAATAAATTTGATTTCCATTGATAATTTTTGTGTGATTTTGTTGTCAGCACATTCAACTACGTAAAGAACAAAGTATTTAATAAGAATATTTCATTCATTCAGATCTAGGATGTGTTATTTTAGTGTTCCCTTTATTTTTTTGAGCAGTGTATAAAGCAACATATAAAATAATGCAAACTGATGGCTTTAACAACAACAGCATATACCATCAATTAACAACCTCTCAGATCACAGTTCATCTGTCTTTAAAGGTTTGTAAGTTATCATTAAAAATCCATTTCCCTATGAAGAAAACGAATGACATTTTTACTTCCGGAACCCAACTGTTGCACTCAATTATTGTTACTCAGTACTTAAAAGTATAATTATACACAGATATCATTTAACCATGTACTGTTCAACACAATCCTGAAGGGGGTTGGTAGTATTTGACCTCACCATATACCTTTTACTCCAGACCATGAAGCACTGATTCAAGCTTTATGGAGCAAAATTATTCTGCAGATTCATGCTCCACACAGAAACTGAGTAAAATGTTGGATATAAATATTTTTTATTCTTTCTCTGACTATGTTCTGCTTGGTGGCACCCAAAGTTTGACATTATGCATTCCAGTAGCCTGTCTGTGCATGCATAATTGATGTCTGCTATGAGACACAAGCAGTCTGGTTTGATAGGATGACAGTGGATCAGACGTGGGTCTTGCTGAAGACAGCTGGAAGCCTGACATGAGCTCTAATGATTCGCAACAGGAGGTAGATGCGGCCATCTCTGAGAGAATTATTTGTGTGAAAAAAAATAAAAAAAATACATCACTGGGATGAAATCTTGACATATTGCAAACACTCAGTACCTGTTAGCCATGTTTGCATAGCAAACTAGTGTCAGCCTTAAGCGGTGCACCTGCAGACCTCCCACAGTCTGTCTGCTGACTGCACGCTGAACCACTGCAAGCTCCAAACTGATTTTGTTTTTTATTCAAAGTGGGCAGTTCTTAGCTAAAATGTGCTGTGTTGCAGGAATGATGTAATATTGGAGGCCAGAAACCTGGAAATGACTTAGCATTTTAGACCGTGGGTTTTTGGTTAAATGCTTGAAATAACATCTGTGGTTAACACAGCTCAAGATATTTTCCTGTTTTTTTGTATGATGTATATATAACTCTTACCAAAAAGTAGTATTCTTTATACTAATATCAGTGTACAAGTAGTATACGTTTAAGTGTACAATATTTCAGTACTTATTGGGACTATATAAAAGTATAATTTTAAGTATACTTTAAGTTTAACAGCATTTGGATTTCAGTTGTGTTGCTGTCTATGGAGGCAAAAATATATTTTTATCAAAAATATCTTAATTTGAGTTCTGAAGATGAACGAAGGTCTTATTGGTTTGGAACAACATGAAGGTGAGTTATTATTGACAGAATTTACTTTTTTCCCCCTTTTAAAATTTTATTTGATAATGTTACTTAGTTAGAATGCTGTTTTATGTCTGATTATCGTTTGAGATTACAAGTGAAAGCATCGGTTGTTTCGGTTTCTTCTTCACTTGTGTGTTGTGTTTCTGTACAGAAGATGCGTACAAGTGCCCCTTACCTTATAAAAATGAAATCACAGATTCGCAAGTATAGCTCAAATATATTTAGACTAAGAATTAGTCAACTGTACTTCTTCGGAGAAATACATAAAGCCCATTTCTTAGAAGTACATAAAAGGTTGACTAAACTTATACTTTACTATTTTTAGTTTAAAAGAAGTATACTAATAGCACATTTGAATAAACGTCTTTGTTGTAAGGGAAGTAATACCCCCTTGTGTGTTTTTAAAAGCTTTTACTTGTTTGGAAAAAAACAACAACAACAATTGCTAATAAGTGGCAAAAATGGGACTACAGAGGTTGACAGGGACATTAAAAGTAATTATGCAAATCAGCAAAAGCCATCTCACTAGTCACTTTCATAGCTTTGTTATCACGCTGGCAAACTACTCTAACCAAACTTCTAGGGAAAATGTTTTTCGAATAAACACTGGATGAGTTGTTAAAGCCTAATGGCGGAGACGTTGAAGTCATGCAGCTGGTGTAGTTCGTTTATAGCTGATGTTTTAGCTTTCAGTGACTGTATTCACACTTTTCACACGCCGTTTGAGAATTGTAAGACCTCCAAAATTGCCAATGTTGGGGATAACGCAATTTAAGTAATGAGAGTTACGTAATCAGATTCTTTTCTTCAAGTAACAAGTAAAATAACACATTACTTTTACAAGAAATTATCTGACTAACTTTTTCAAATAAGTTACTTCAAGTTACTCCATACATTGACTGACCGTTCTTGTGTTGCCATGTTGAGAAAAATCAGAAGTGAGATGCATAGGCGTTGTGTGAGAATGATGCTGTGGACCTAAATATGAATATGAATTTACTCATCTTGCACAAACACAGATTCAATATTCATAATGATCATTTATTAAAAAAATACATTCAAAAAACATGCGAGCCCATTGAAATCTCACAACAAACTTGCAAATATTTTATGAGGAGGCTAATTTGTACGATTTTGTATGATTTGTCTAGACCTCAGTGACGGGTAGGTTTAGGGAGGGTTATACTGTAGGTGTAGGTCGTTAGTACAAATTCATATGAAATGTACAGCAAATTTTAGCAAAGATCGTATGAATCTGTATGAAAGAAGTTGCATGAATTCGTATGATTTAGCAACCTCGTAAAATATGCACGAAATGCCGTGAAATCAGTTTGGCAAGCCTGGACCAGATTTAAAAAAATAACATAACAAATTACTTTCCACAAAAAGTAACTAATCTAATTAGCTGAAACCACGCCCACTGACAGCAAAGCTGCAGTCTCTCTCAACTGTGTTCTAGCAACCACGTAACATGAAGAAGACATAGACAGCAAACCGTAGGCTGTAGTATCTAATGGTAATGACAGTAACTCATGATTGAACGGATGAACGACTGATGCCATGTGCTCTAGTTATTATGTGTGTGTTCGACTTGAAGCAGCACTGCACAGAACGATCAGTGTCTGACATCAAAGTACCGCGAGAGCGATTCAAAGCATAATGAACGTCTGCTCTCTATAGCTCTCACTGTACTGATGTCACACCGCGGTCAGTCTGCAGTCATTGCTGCTTCAAGTCCAACACAGCTCTTATAGTTTCTCTGGAGGAGCAATTTAGCCCCTTCCAATAAATCCTGCTCACGAAAATGGTGAAAAACTGTCTAACGGTATAACTCCACCATTAAGTATTATATAGTTCTCAGTCTTTGTGATTTGTTTCAGCAATGCATTTCTAACATTTATAATGGGTTTACAAACAGTTCTCGAAATTGATTTTACATGGTCTTTCAGGTTAAAAAACAACAAATGGCTCATTAGGGCTACTGCACGTTTCTTCTTGTGAAGTCACAATGTCACTCTTTTATATAATTACTTCCCACGAAAAACACAAAAACAGAAGCAGAGGCTTTGTTGAGCTTATCTAGAGAAGAAGAAGAAGTAGAAGCACTGCTTTAGTAGCTTGTTGTCTTCATTGCAAAACCCCATTGTTTGGCCAAAATTATTTTTTAACACTGAACCAGAACATTATCTGTGTGCTGCACATCTTATGGAGCACAGCAGCATGGCAAAACTGACACCAACATTAATATTTACAGCTGGGCAGACTTCAAGTTAAGCACTTTTCAGAAGGAGGGGTTACAGTGAAACAGGAATTAAATATTAATTTTGAGAAATAATGCTTTTTAGAACAATCAAGCAGGAAAACCTAGACAAGTGAGCACCAAAACCCCAATCAAGACTTTGTAAAAGAACACATACAGTAATAGGATCTATTATCATTTTAAACTTAATATGTAAGAATCATGAACTTGGTCGCATAGCTTATTTTCTGCAACATTTCAAAAGCTAATGGAAAAATCCTGCTTAGAGAACGAGGGTGATGTTAAATTCAGTGTTTCAGCAAAATCTAGCTACACAATCAAACTCCATCATAAATATAGATTTTTGAGTCACTCAGAAATGTGGTTTTATTTTTCAATTCTTCAAAGTTCTTTCAGCGTTTTTGCTCTCTTTACTGTCTTTGAGAGTGCCACGACAATGGCCGTTGTTACAATTAGTGGTAGGCCAAAATAAAACAGAATTATGTACAGTTTATTATACAGACACTTATCATTAAACAGTTATTTACAATGTTGAGGCAATCTAAACATGTAGATTAAATTAAGCTTTGCATGAAATCCTTCAAGCAGAACTGAACATTTGACAATCATGACAGAATGATTAGTATTTAAATACCAGCCCACAGGATCTAATGTTAATAAATAGCTAGGTGTCATCACACGATCAAGTGCTACTGACAGTAATAAAAAAACTAGCATTACAATACACATCTACAACCAGGCCGCTGTGCCTTCAGGACGTTCATTAAAAACGAAGGAGCGGGACCTTCTCCTGGTCATAGTGGGTGGGCCTGCCCTCTTGGTCAGAGTCAAGTAGATGTCGGAGGTGAGGAATCGCGGGTAGCAGTCTCTTTTCATTAAGCTGTAGATTTTATTTTGTGCTACATCAAAGCAGGACGTGGTGGGCTTCAGGAGGTTCTTCTCAATGGTGGCTTTGGTTGAGTGGTCGATGTTGACCTGAGGGGAAAACGTGAGGACGTCAAAAAAATTCACTTGTCAGGAATTGTGCACTATGATGAATTGAAGTTATACAAGATGAAAAATGATGGCGTGAGTAAATGTTTGTGGGCCAACTATAATTTCGCCTTCTGTGTTTTCTTCTGCTTTAGAAAAATCTTACGAACAGGAGATTCTCTGTCGCTTGGCTTTCAGCCCTTTCAGCCTATTCTTAGACCTCATGTGGAAAAAACATCAGTAAAAAATACATCCACTCTGAAAGTCTGAGACCAGACTGTAAAAGCCTAGAAACAAAGTTTTAGTATTTCGAAAACTTTTAAAACAAAAGTTGCAATGGAAAATGAAGAAGAAGAGGGGTTCTGGCAATTCAGCATTTTTTCTAGGTCACTAATTAAAAATGTGGTATTTGAACTTATATGTGCAAAAGCTCAGATGTAACCAAAATATTTATATTAAAACTCTTGATGCTCTGTGCACAAAAAAGAAAGTGAAATCTTTTGTGATGTTCTGTAACTATTAAAAGCCATAACATGATCTTAATCATTATTTTCCATAATAATAATAATAATAATAATGCAATATATTTTTTAAGTATATTGATTTATTTTTCATAATATCTTAATTCTTTAATTATGTTTTTCCCCCTTTGTCATAAAACAGTACAGTTGTATGACCCTAATGATTCTTGCATTTTAATATGTGTGCATAAATTAAAAGATTGCACATTCAAATGAATGTCATGTCATTGAAATATACTTGCAACATCACATACATTTTCAAATGCATGTAGGTTTATAATTTACACTTTTCTCTAACTGTTAATAAAATTAATAGCAAATATTGTATTTTTATTTGCAGTGTTATTTGTTTGTCTGTTTTATTTGTTATGTACACACATCTATTCTGACCACAGCACTTGCCCTCTTGTCCAGGGCAGGCTACAGTTCTTAAAAAAAACATTTCCCTGAAACTATTACATCAGAATAACACAAGTGTCTGCTGAACAGCAGTTTTGCGGTTTTTATGCACATACTGGCCTTTATTTATGAGGAAATATAAGTAATAGAATTTAAAGCTTTTCTGATAAGATATTCAGCAGCACTACCTTTCAATCTCTGTTGCTTTATTCGTTCTTACTTTGGTCTGATAAGAGCGAGTGGTCCTACAGGCTCGTTTTCACTTCTCAGTTTTTCTGAGTCTGTTTTCTCAGCTGTGTGGGTGACTGAGGGGGAGTTTGCACCCAAAGCAGGAAAACCACACGGTCACATCTGCCCCCAGTCATGTGGCCGGGGCCTGACAATAGCCTCTGCGCGAACACAATAGCAGGTCTGCACTTCACCGCAGATATCATTTAACAGAGCCGTGTTTCTTTTTAATGTGACTCCCGCAGAGGTTACACAAAGCGCTGCTCCGCTCACAGCAATGTAGCATCGTTCGTTACCAGAAATGAGGTGCTTTCCAATACAGCATGCGTTTATTTGTTGTAGGGTTCGATATACAGGTTGTAGTGGCGTATATTAATTCACTCAAAAATAACAATTCTGAATACTTGTAACCAGTATTGGGAAAAGTTACTTTTATAAGTAATGCATTACAATATTATGTTACTCGTTACTGCATTAGTTCAAGAAAAGAATATTTTACTTTACTAGTTACTTGACAAAAAGTAATCTGATTACATAACTCTCATTCTTTTTAATGCGTTTCCCCCACACACTGCTGGGCCATCCGCCATATTGTAGCGGTCTTGCTTGATGCCATTCTATAGAAGTCATTATAATCAGTGATGCTGTCTACACTGGACCCGAGCGGCGCAACATATTTCAGACAGAAAACAGCTGCTACATTCTGTTTATGACTTGCTGACACAAATTTTAAATGAAAACACTTGCCTATCGAGAAGAACCAAAGTACTCTCAGTGTCCGATCACAGGCCTTTTGCTCCTTGAGTTCTCTTCAGCGCTGGAAAGCTGATACGCTATTACACGGGCCCTACTTCTTGCCTTATAATTATTCGAGCACTTCTTATGATTTAAAAGGGGAATGTTCAAACTCCTTTTTAAAGCTTGCACACTTTAGTTTCCATTTATCGTAGTCCTAAGGAAAAGAGTGACCGGCATGTTCTTTCAAGATAATCCTTTCGTGTTTCAGAGCAGTTGGAATGACAAGAAGGTTTTCTTCATCTTTTTGTCCACTGGGATTAATGGAAAGGTATTTTTAAAACCTTGTATGCTGGGCGAGCGCACAATAGAACAGGTGCTTCTATTCTTTACATATGCATTTGTGCACAATTGAAAATTGCCTCCACCCTGTTCTTACTGTGCAAGCTGCAAATGTGTATGTACCTCTTTGGGTGCTTCCTTATCAATGTAAATGGCATGTATCTGTTTGGCTTTGGACTGCAGTTTGGTTGCAGACTCAGTGGTCTTGAAATCTTCACAGGCTAGCCAAAACTCAATGTTCTCCTCGCTGAACTGAGTGCGCAGAAACCGCGTGAACACTTCTACCCCATCTAAAAACAGATGCAATGTCACATTAATTGCCTTAGCAAATGTACCACCAACACAACATACAGGAAGAAAGGCATAAAACCGCAACACTTTTGTATACTGACTCAGACTGTTCACTGCAACACCATTGTCATATTACAATGGTTATAAAATGCAAATTTGGTTGCCGTACAACCAAAAGGTCCAAAATAATAAAACAATCTGAAATCAATATTTGAGCAAGTACATAACCGGATAATTCAAGCATGTTGCTGCGTCATTAAGTCACATCTGTAAACAAAAGGCAGCTTAAAGAAGAAGCAGCAATATATTAGTTACATTTTTTATTATTATTTATTTAACAAATGTTAACAATTGGACAAGCTACTGGTCTTCTCGTAAATTTACCAGCTACAGCGCTGACACATAGTGTAATATCTGTTTGCCGGTATATTCATTACTATAATATATATTTACTATAAAATATACTTATAGCCATGCATCCACGGAGACACATTCCAGGTGGCACTAATCAAACTGTGTGTGTGTGTGTGTGTTGAATCATACTATTCATTGATTATAATCTCAAGCAGGTATGATTCTGAGAAACATTCCGTATGTACTAACTACGGTATACTGCTAAGATGAACTTATCCTACCTGAGTGACTCAGCAGCTCCTCAAATGAATCGCCCCATCTCAGAGCCATGTCTGGCATGATGCTGTTTAAATCACATTAATCAAAGAAATCTGAGTGTTAGAAAGGTGCTGCTTTGTGAATAGTGTCATGTTTATCTGAATTGTTAAACAGTGACACTTTTGCAATGCTTCACAACTTCTTAAATAAAGGAGGATGAAGACTTACTGGCTAGTTTTAGCTGGTGGTTTCTTCTCAGGACTGACATTTTCATGCGATCCAGACTTTGCCAAAAGAAGACTGAGTCGACCTTTTTTATCCTTACTTCTGCAAAGAGAGAAGACAAAATCATCCAATCAGTCAATCAATCAATCAATCAATCTGTTTGTCTAAATGTCAGTTTATCTATCTATCTATCTATCTATCTATCTATCTATCTATCTATCTATCTATCTATCTATCTATCTATCTATCT
>JAUMHG010000034.1:3266965-3279144 GCA_032359395.1 Enteromius anoplus
ATCTATCTATCTATCTATCTATCTATCTATCTATCTATCTATCTGTCTGTCTGTCTGTCTGTCTGTCTGTCTATATGCATGACTGTTGTCTCTCTATATGCATGACTGTCTCACTGTCTGTCTGTCTGTCTATATGCATGACTGTCTGTCTGTCTATATGCATGACTATTTGTCGATCTATCCATGTGTTTATTTGTCTGTCTGTCTATCTATATGTTTATCTATCTATATATATGTTTATCTGTCTGTCCATTTATCTATATGTCTCTCTCTCTGTTTGTATGTCTATCTATCTGTCCGTCTATCTGACTATGGCGTGGTATTGCATTGTGCTTAAATGTATACACAAATGCATTCAAACATCACATGTGCTACTTCCACCAGGCACCAAACCAAAGGTTCGTGATAGCTATAAGGGGAAGTGTTACCACAGTGCTAGCTATAGGTTCTAAAGCACAAAAGCCAGTCTGATCAACAGCTATAAAATAACATGGTAAATAAGAGTTCTGGAAAAGTACACTGTGTTTGTATTTAATTCTTAAAGTTTTACAGTTATAGCAATAGCTGTACTTTTGGTTCTTACTATATCTTGTTTTCCTCTCAGCAAAGAAAGGATTTCGATACATCTCAGGTTCAGTACTGAGATACTGCCACAATTTTCTAAACATAATATATGTTCATAAAACAAAGTACACGAGTCTAACTTGAAGCAGGTCCATTTTACACTGATCTGCATTCTCTGGTGCATGACGATTTGTTCTCCTGGCTTTTTTCATTAAAGCGTATGAAAGGTTGCTTTATAACGTCCCAAAGGTGCGACATTACAAAGATGAAAGACAAACAAATTCATGTTTGGACACAACGATGAGCTCCAGAAATAAAGGAAGTCACACACATCGAAGAGAAAACTACCCAAACATAATTTCGATACACTTGCTAAAAGAGTGTTCAAAAGCCCCACAGAGTGAATAAGCAAGACAACATCTCTCCCCCAAAGCTTTCGGTGGTAATTTGAGAAAAGTGTGGGGAAAAAACTGTACCTCAAGTGGGTCTCTTTCATTCTGCAGGCGAGCAGCTCGTCCTCACTGAGCATTTTGAAATATACTTCCTCCTTGGGGGCAGAGAAGTTAAACTGAGGAAACAGAAACACAAAAATCTTCATGCTCTTCCCTCTTGTTGACACTCACACATCAGCACAGCAGGTCCTCGGTCTAGGGTAAACTACCAAACACTGAAGCTCATATTTGTGTGCTAAGTGTGTTAAGAGGTCATTTCCCATACCTGTTAAGATGACTTCCTGTCAGGGAAAATACCCGCCGTTTACTGTAATATCTCTGCCTGGGTCTTCTTGTTGTGGGACATCCATCTAGCAACGCTTACTTATTTTTACATTTATTTTCAGGCAATATGCTTTAGTCAAGTTTTACATAGCGTCCTACTTCCTTCTAAGCGACAACAGGATGGTGGGCTGTCAGCATGTGGTCAGGGCTTTCTGAAGTACTCAGGGGGAGGACTGAAGACCCTGTGTGTAATTTCAACAAATTAGCAGACAGTTTCTTAAAAGTTATTATTATAGCTAAGTTATTATTATAAGGGAAATGTTAATAATAAATGTCTGAAAAAACAATATAAAAAAAGTTTTTTTCGAAGAGTTTGCTCGCTTATAAAAATATTGTTTTCATGCAGTTATTAATTACTAAAATACCAGGTGGTATAACCATAAAGTGTTTTAAAAATATATAGATTTAGTTTAATTAAATGTTTAAATAATATCAAATATATATACATTTTTGTTTTGAAATACTGTCAAATGCCATTTACTTAAATATTGTTTTTTATATTATTTATTTATTATTTATTTAGAAACACAATAAGGAAGGTCTACAGGTCTATACACACACACACACACACACACACACACACACACACACACACACACACACACACACACTAATATATATGTATATATGTATATTTTTTTAATATATTATATTATATTATTAACAAACTACTTTATAAAGGTTCTCCAGGATAATTACACCATCTATAATTTTTTTGGTCATTTTGTTTTATGCCCCACAAAAAACTAAAAACAAACAAAATCATAAGAACAAGTATCTAAATCTGTTGCAATTATTATATATTTTTATCTTTTATCAAATCCTAATGAGAAAAATAAATACATTTTCAATACATTATCAAGAAATGTGTGAAAATGTCATTTACTCTCAGTCTCAGAAAAACGTTGCTGGGTGCTCAGATTTTCGTGAGGTCTTGTGAAGACTTCAAAATAAGCTGAAACTAGCGTTAGTTAAAAAAGACCAAAGAATCTGTCGAGAAACACACACTCTGTATACCTACTGTGGCTGTTGCCTCTGCAGAGCCATTATAATAATGGACAAATCCGTTTCGGCACAATAAATGACAGGAGGGAATAGAAATGTCCTCAGACAGAGACAAGGGTGACATCTTCATTTAATCAACAGCCGTAGAGGCGCATAGACCAAACTAAACAATCCTTTTATGTCCTCTTGAGGGCAGGATCTCAAGTGCATGACTTAAAGGCTTTGGGCAGCGCTTAGTAAAACTTTTCAGTTTGCATACACAGACATCAACCACTCACACATTTGCAGAATTAAACACTTCTTACTTGCTGACAAATGTAACGGCTTCTGCCAATTAAACAAACATGTCTGTTTTTTGTGAAAAGTGGGGACATTCCATAGGTGTGATGGTGTTTCTACTGTACACTACCCCTTACAGGAAACTTTCTGCTATTTCAGGATTTCAATACACTCCATTCTGTGTGATTTATAAGCGTTTTGAAAAGTGGGGGCACTGGGTAATATCCTGAGAAGTCACTTTTTCCTTGTAATATGTCCTTCTCCTTGTAACATTTGGGACAATTGTTCCCCCACATAGTAGCATAAACAATTGTACACACTTACACACACACATGTTGGTTTTTGAAATTTATGGGGACTCTCCATAGGTGTAATGGTGTTTCTACTGTACAGACTGTATGTGGTATTGTCCTACACTGACCCTACACCTAAACCTACCCCTTACAGGAAACGGTGTGCATTTTTAGATTTTCAAAAAAACACCATTTAGTATGTTTTATAAGCCTTTTTAATAACGGTGACACTGAAAATGTCCTCATAAATCACCTTCATATTGCAATACATGTATGTCATACCCATGTCGTTATACAAATTTGTGTCCTCATAAACCACATAAACCCACACACACATTTAAACTAAACTGTTTAAAATATAGGCCTATAAATTTAAAAATGCACTTCAAAGATTATAATTTTTTATTTTTATTATTTCTTTAATCTTCAGATACTCATTTTGGGTAAATGAAAAATACATTTTGTAATATTTGTGACTATAAAAAAATAAATAAAATCTAAATGTAAAATATATTTACAATATATTTGGAAAATTGATTAAAAACAGTCAATGAGGGATAATATACATTAAACAGCTTATTATTTGGTACTGAGAAACTAAGAGATTTAAGCTTTGAATGACAAGTGAAGAGATTGCTAATTTTAATGCAGTTCAGAGAACATCTTTTCTGCTTGCGTAAAAAACACTTCTGGGGGCTTGATTGGTAAGCAATTTTAATCTGTCAATGAGTATTATCATAAGTAATATGTTTTTATTATGAAGTAGTAGCTAGAGACTGAGTTATTCAGAAGATCTTTTCTCAGGATGTTGTTCATCAGTCTTTTACATCAAAGTTTTACTCAAGCGTGATTCATTTGTTATAGCCGTCAGATTCTCATAAGCTTTTGAAAAAAAAGGGAAATATGAGACAGAAAGAAATTGAAACTGAAATGTGCTGACGAGAAGAGCTACTTCCTGTCTTTAGCGCCGGTGAAAACACTTCTACTGACATCGACAAATGCCCTTTGACATCTCATTTGCATTCCAACTGCATGAGCTCATAAGGTTTGGGAGTTTCAGGATTGCGTCCTAATTTAGAAGTGAATTGAGAATGCCATTCACTTTCTGAGCTAGATCGGGATTTCGACCAGCAAAAGTGATGCATTCGTTCCAATTGAAATTTTAGGGAAGAAAGATTAAAATGGTTTAAATTCTAAGATTTTCGTAGAATTGGCCTCTTCGGTATGGGATTCCATTTAAACATGCCATATGGCAAACGGGGCATTTACAACATTTTAGACGTTCTTAATAATCAGTTCTGAATGACTCTTATAGAAAGTGGGTAGCACTTTTTGTCACAGTATACGTGTGCTTCCCTGATACACACATGCTAAATATCTTGTACCTACAAGCAAATAAGTGCTAACACAAGGTACTTACCTGAAGTGTATGTACATGGTAATACATAAGAACCATGGTTGTATTTAAATGAATGGTAATTAGTTTGTACACACAGACAAGTGTGGGTAAGAACATATGTTTAGGACTTGCCAGTGTCTTGTTTGTTACCAAATAATACCACATTTTCTGTAGCTGCTACACATTTACCATGTACTGTACATATCATTAGTACTGTATGTACAGTAATGTGTCTTATTAGTTACCATATACAGATACTGTAAGGATGTGTCTGTTTTGTCTGTAAATACTACACATTTACCATGAATATTAATTTGTAAGTACAGTAAAGTGTCTTATTAGTTACCATGCACAAGTACTACCTGTAAGTGACCGTCCTCACTTGTATGCATGTACAAACTAATTACCATGAATGTTTGAGTATTATGTACAGCCATGTTTTTATTGTACATACGCTGTAGGTAAGTACCTGTGTTAAAAAGATATTTACCATGTATAAATTGGTAGTTATGAAGTTGATGAGCCTAAATAATTAATGGTTATACAACAAGAACAATAATTAAAAATGTTAAGGCATTTGATTTGTTTATGTTTTTTTTTTATTATGTTTTTTTATTTTTACATTTTGAATTCAATTCTAATCTGTTTGTGTTAATTTTCAATACTGGATTTAAGTTGAAGTAATATGACTCTAATTAGCTTAAATAAACATAATAATAAAATACATTATTAGTTCATTAATGTACAAAATACTATACATTTTTCAGTTTGTTCTGGATTGCAATTTTGAAGTTAATTCAAATCAGTTTTGTATTATAAAGTATGTTAATCAGCATGAATAAAAATATGCATCACAACAACAATTTAAATGTTGTTGTACCTTTTAATGTTTTGCAATTTCTATGCGTTGTAGCCACTAAAGACCTAAAGACTGAGCTAAAGGAAGCCAATTCTTAATTTCTAAATATATTAGATCTCGAGGAGATCTGAGCAGACTGTTCTCTTGCCACATAGACAAGTCTTTGATCACTGATGTGGTAATGCCATCCAGTACATCCAAATTTTTTTTCCGGTACTAAAAGAGCTTGTTCCTCAGCGGATCACTTTCATTCCTCCAAGAGCAGAAGTGGTTTCAAACCGAATGGTTAGTGGCCTGCGGTTAAAGGGACCCTCATGTGGTAGAGTCTGGCCCTTCTGCTCTCATCTATCCAAGGGCACTAAAGCATCTGCGATCGTAAACTTCTTGCTGTCTCCTTTCTCTGCAACCGCCTTTTCATCACGCATTTGTTTTAGCATTCCCTTTCTGGCCGTCACACATGCTGACCGAAGGCAAACAGGGCTGTCAGTAGGGCATGTGTTCGACCGAGGGAATACAAACCTGGACTAGATTTACATTCATGAGTCATCAGCTGCTTTACATATTATTTGCCATTCATTTTTCTGAAACAACATCTCATTTTTAGTTGTGTGACTTTTCAGTTTATTCAGTTTAAAGTGCCTCTCTTATGGGTTATGAAAGGTTCATATTTTGGTTTTGGGAGACCTAAACAACAGATTTGGTCAAGAAACACTTTAATTGTCTTATAATATGCCTTTATTTATGTCGATTTCATTTAAAGCAGCTTTTAAAGCTCCTAAAGCGGGACCTAATGAATTTGAAATATAATACTCAGAACCAACATGAAAAGACCAACAAATGGGTGGGAAATATGCTAATGTATCGTTTTAATGTCAACATGAAATGCTTAGGACTTGTTTTAAAAACGACTCATTTGAAAGATTCAGAGTCGACTCTCTCTTTTGGGAGAAAATAACTTTATTATCGGTGCACGTTCAGATTTAAAACTTTGCGTGATGTTTTCATTCACTTAGAGCTGTGTTGCACACGGCATGAAATGTATCATTTTCAAAAATAAGAATAATAATAAAGGGCACTTTAAAGGTAAAAATGAATACATGGTCAACATGTTCTTATAAAAATGTCCTGTGATATACAACATAGCACTAACTGATTATCATATTTCTGCACTATGGTATGTACATGGTGCATCCAAGATCCAGTGTGCAAAATACACACTGCTGGTATTTAGTGAACAGATTCAATAGACAGGCAAATCATAACAAAAGCTCCTTCATTCAAATGCGTATTGTACATCATTAGATATTATCTCAGCAGACATTTAAAAAGAAACCGTTTGTTGTGTTATGATCCTCTACATGCTTATGAGAAAACCACCTGCTTTCAGTAAATTCATTTCCCTA
Source organism: Enteromius anoplus (assembly GCA_032359395.1). Lineage (NCBI taxonomy): Eukaryota > Metazoa > Chordata > Actinopteri > Cypriniformes > Cyprinidae > Enteromius > Enteromius anoplus. The sequence continues at coordinate 3,273,544 of JAUMHG010000034.1, forward strand.
GCAGTTCAAAATAACCCCAGACACCTGCTTAACAGCAACATAAAGAGAGTCAACTTCAAGTGACGTCACTTCCTTACCTACACGCTTGAAAGGTTTGTATACCCACCAGACAGGATGCAGGGTTTTTCTCAGAGAAACTGTGAAGAAAATAGAGATTTATAATGTGAGTAGGGGTTTTTCAGGGATGTGACACCTAAAGAAAAACACCTTTTTACTAATTTACTGGAACAGATCAAATTCTTGACACATACGGGCCAGCTTTATTAATGGTACTGGCTGACACCATCAATACACGCTGATGTTTAGCAATGACCCTGATGTGTCAGGGTTTCTTCAAGCAAACCTCCATGGCCTCCAGTTATACACTGATGCTGTGCATTCAAACATGCAAACAATAGCCTACAGCACGGTGCAAAGTTAATGGATAGTCCATCCCAAAAATAATTTTTTTCTCGTGTCATTTACTGCCCTTGAGACGCAAAATTGCAGACATTAAGACAATGTATTTTCAGAGAATTTTATATTTATATATCTCTTTGATATATATGAGAAATTCGAGAAAAAATGAGAAAACAACATGAGGATGAACACTTGATGACAGAACCTTCATATTGTGGCGATCTCTTCCTTATTGCAGCTGTCGCTTTTCTATAAATTACTATAGAAATGATCCTTCAAATGTAGAGGGAGACCTATCCAGAAAATGAATAATGTTCATGATTTTAATGTGCTACTCTCATGCAATTCATTTAAGGCCGTGGCATCTGCCTAATGATAGAATGGAAAAGAGTTTTGCTGCCCACTACAGGACGACCTGACATGTGTTTCTCAGTCTGATGAATGTTTGAAAGCACATTTCTCCATTTATAGATATTCAAAGTTGGCTGTGTATTCTGAAACTCAGTAAGCATTTAAATTAATTTTGTTATTTTAATATTTAAAATGGTTTAATAGAGTTTTTAGAGTCCCTAATTGTTCTTCACATGGTTTTTACAAAGTGTAAATTACATGCACATGAGCAAAGAGGGAAAATTTCCAAATTGCATTCTTCCAGGATCATGCACCAGCCAAGCAGCGTACATTGAGATGACCTTGAACGATTGCACACCTTTGTCCAGGCATTATAATCCTCCTTGATTCTGACAGGTCACGTGGCAATATTAGGCTGACCCTTAAAGCTAAAGCAAACCATTTTGTCATTTGGTGACCTTTATACTGTGAAAATCCGTAAAAATTGGTTTTCACTTATTTGTTGCATGTAAAAGCTTTTACAGAAGCCGTTTGCTAGGAAACACACTTCACCTCCTGTGCAAGTAAACAACTTAGCAATTTCACTCCAACAATTTGTCTGAATCACCAAATGCCATTCCTAAGCACTATATTTCTCTTAAATGTTCAGATGGAAGGATGTTATATAATTTGAAAAACACAACATATTTGCAGTTTTTTTTTATAATCTGGGTTTCTCCTGACATAAAATGAAAATTAACTTTTTTAATATATTGTTTAACTTGCTGCATATTTAACTTGCTACTCCAAAAAATAAACAAATAAAACTGAAATGTAAAAATATATAGCTTAATAACTTGCTTTGCCTCCACAACGTTTCGTTTTCACTTGACGAACATAAAATGGGTGGCTAATGCCAAGCTGAAGTGAAATTTTCAAGTTGTAATGTGTTTTATCTCAGTCGTGCAGCTGTGTTAGATAAAAGATGCTTTCCAAAATGTAGATTCACGCAGCTGTGTTTATCTGCCAGTCACTGCAGCGAGTAGCAGAATGATTGTCTTTTCTCTCCAATTTGTTATTCTGAAGAGAAAATCTGCTTTCATAAGTTGCTGTAAACATAATTATTCAAGTCAAGCTTGACGTGTAGCACCTCACGTATCAGTAGTTGTCAAACAGTACCCAGGTCTCCCTGGGGGAAAATGTTTGGAGAATAAGAAACAATCAGTAGCACTGTGACACACTCAAAGTGTTTCAAGTGCTAAAGTATCTGTCTGCAGATGAGTTAAAAGGTGACATGTGTCATTTTTCCGTACTTTCTTATATCCCAGCTTAATAGAAGAGAAAACGGCAAGCCGTGCACAGGTTCTAAACATTGCAGCTTTTTGGTGCTATCAAAATATTGCTTTGTTTGTTTGAGCATCCCTGGTACTCACAATGCTTTCTGGGAAATGGGGCGGGGCAACACAAGTCAGTCACTCACATTCAGTTTCATTGGTTTTAACAGAGTGAGCTCATAGGTGTTGTAGGTGCTTCAGCTGATAAAGCACACTTATATTACTTGATCGAAGTGCTAATAAAACATTTTCATGCTTCCTTCATGTATTTGTTAAAGGTGTAGTATGTGATATTGACAACTAGTGGCTGAAATGGGTACTGCAGTCTACATTTAAAATACTGGAGAGTGTTTTTTTTTTTTTTTTCTCCTGCTCCCTCCTTCTCAGACTCTCCAGATTGCCAGGTTGCCAGATTAAGGACACGCAACAGGAACGAGCGCAGTTGGATAGCAACAAGCTTTACACGCTGTAAGTGGTACATTTGATTTGTTTGTATTTTAAGGTGCCTCTGACCATAAAGCTTTTAAGGTAGATGTAGAGGCTTTATAGGTTGGGTAGAATTTGTGATCTCGGACTCAGTTTGCTTGCTGCTTCCATGGCTGTAATATGTTGTTTTCCACCAACTGGCAACCCGGGTGTTGAAATACTACGGGTTAAACTGGCAGTGGGTGGAATCACATAAAACTGAACAAAAATAGACATTCCAACATAGAATATGCAATTTAAGTTAGAATAACTGACTGTATCCTTGTTACAGAAACAAGGATTTGAGCGTATAATATTTTCTAAATATCTGCAAAAAAAGACATTTTTTTTCTTTCCCTTTATTATGGCCAAACCAGAAAAACATACAGCACATTAATTTTTTTATTTTTTAGGTTTTTTAGGTTTTTTGTTTAATTTAGAAAGCAATTTATAAAAGTTAAAAAATAAAAGTTTTTGTTTACATAATATATGTGTGTGTGTTGTGCATATTTACTATGTGTATATATACTGTGAATACACATACATACAGTATATATGTTGAAAATATTGACATGTATATATTTCTATTCTTACATTTTATAATATACATAAACATATTTAAAAATAAACATAAACATATTTTTCTTAAATATATACATTCATGTATTTGTATTTATTTATACATAATAAATATACGTTTTTGTTATCACAAATGTATTATGTAAAGAAAAACCTTTATTTTGGATGCAATTAATAACGATAATTCTTTGAAAACACTACAAAAAACAACAACAACAAAAACGTGACTTACAGTAGCTTATTATTTGTTATAGATCAGACAGCATTGAAAATGACATGTAAAGATGCATTTTTCAGCATTGAAAGCTTTTATTCACATATCAGCTTACATAACCCATATGCTGCGGTGATGCTAAGACTGGATCTTGTTACATTATGGTCATTAGGGCTTGTATTTAGCATTGCATACCATTTTTCCTTATATTTATCCCTGCGGGTTGTGCTTTGAAATGTAAAATGAGCTGCTTGTGACTTAAGTAAGTAAAGCTAGTTTATCCAGTGGTTTATTAAAATATATGCATAAGAATAATTTGATTACTGCTTTTATTGCAGTAAACTGGAGTGATGGCTGATGACAAATAAACTTTGCCAACACATGAATAAATTATGTTTTTAAGTGAATTCTGTTAGGAAACACTTGTTGTGTATTGTATTAATATTTCACTTACTTTCTGTCAAAAACATCTTACTGACCTTGGACCTTCGAAAAGTAGATCCGGAGAATATTATAGTATGAAGCAACATGATGTTGTATAACTGGAAAATAAATCCTTGCTGATTTGATTTTAAACAAGCTATTTCAGGATTAGACCAATGATAAGGAAAGAAAATGACTAAAACTGCCTGAGTGGCAAGCGTGAAGCACAAAAAGTCTTGTAACATCTCCGCTTTCCCACAAGAAGGAGGTTGAAAATGAGGGTTGTTATAAATAGGAGCTTGGATAGCAGCAATAACCTTTAAATGAATTCATATCATATTCGAAGAGTGATAAGCATCACTGAATAATTTCTGAAGCAAGAGATAGATATTGGCAACAAGAAGCGTAACATAGCATAGATATGTATAAAAATATATTCTGAAGAGTTTCTGCTCAGAAGTAAGAGAGAGGAAATTGAATGAGGTGATGTGAGCAATGCCGTTATTTGGAATAACTAGATTAATAAGGTTAGTTTTGAGGTGATGGCACATTTTGTGCGAGTGATCAAGTTTAAAGTTTGATGCGAGCAGCACCTTGCAAACATTTCCATATATTTAAAACCAGACTGACTCATCTGATGGCTGAGAAGCATTAACTTTCTCTCTTGTGAAAATTTGTCTTGTATGTACAGAAAAAACAACTTCCCCCTAAGGAAATAAAATGGCATGCATAGCAGTTATGAGACTGGGTAAATATATAAATATATATATATATATATATATATATGTATATATATACATATACAGTACATTTGCATTCAAGGCATTTAACATGACCTCTTGAAAAAGCTATTTAATTTTCATTTTCGGCGATGTTAAATCATCTGCATATAATGCTTTTCTGCATGTAATGATCACCTAAACAGCTGCAAATTATACCTCAGAAGATGATGAAGGACCAGAGTGCTACAGCAAGAGTTTTCAGAGCTACAGCAAACAAAATAATCATATTTTAAGACTCAAATTAATGTTTTGCTTCAAATGGGAGTCAATAGGATGTTTCTAATTGGCACTAAACACAGGAGCCAAACATCTGTTGTGAAGAACAGGCCAGCGACACCACGCTTTCATTTACAGTGCGTACCAAGAGGTCAGAAAATCATTTCAAACGTCATATTTCACAGTCAGCCACTAAAGCAACTACAGATACCCAGCTGCACTCTGGGCTTGCTGCCAGTCCAGAAAACACAAAGTCAACACTGAAAAGAAAACTTCACCCGAAAATTGAAATTTGTCATTATTTATTCACACTCATGCCGTTCCACACCATATGCTGTTATTTTTTGGAGCACAAAATATATTTTTTTTCCAAATGCATAATGACCATGCCTGTCAACGTCTCAAAATCATAAAATCCCAATCATAAAAGCAGTGCACCTAATCGTATTGATTGTGCACTTGCAGTATACTTTAATCTTTAAAAAAATCATTTTCGAAAAGCTTTCACATATTGTAATTTGTTATTATATAATGCACTTTGGAATTTAAATTATTATGTATATATATATATATATATATATTAGTGCTGTCAAATGATTAATCACGATTAATCCAAAATAAAAGTTTTTCTTTACATAATATATTTTTATGTACTATGTATATTTATTATATATATATTTTATGAAAATATGTTTTGTTTATAAATTAATTATATTTAGATGTAATATCATACATTTATATGTAAATACTTTCAAAATATATACTGTTCGTGTGTGTTTTATTATAAACATAATAAATAAACGCAGCATAAACACATATATTATGTAAAGAAAAACTTTTATTTTGGATGCGATTAATC
>JAUMHG010000034.1:3288065-3299558 GCA_032359395.1 Enteromius anoplus
CTCACATCTATGCCATATGTACATGTACAAACTACTACTACATATACTGTAAAACATTACTTGGTGTAAAGCTGCTTCGCAATGATATGTATCATGAAAAGCGCTATACAAATAAATTTGAATTGAATTGAATTTGAATATATATATATATATATATATAGTTTTAAAAAGCCTTATTGGAATAACCTTTGCATTTGGATAATGTACAATGCTTCAAATCTGTTAAATATGTTCTTTTCCAAACAAAAATCTCTAAATAAAACAATAATAAAAAAAAAAAAAAATCCCCAAGGACAATGTCATTCTACATTGCCGTTTCATCATTTTAGACACTCTAATGCCTGCACCCTCAGACAGCGACACCTGAAATGCCTTCTTGCCAAGAGACGTCCTCATGGTCAATTCTGCAAAGTGAAATCACTCCATGTTTCACACCTCTTTGAAGAATGATGAAATGGCCGGTACAAGTTGTGACAGCAATTCGCTTCACTTCAGCGCTTTTCGGACAGGGTGGCGAGAACGGAGGGCCTGCGACGGACAGGATGACACAGCTCCAGGATGAAGCAGATGATGATGGGACATCATTTTGGTCTGACTGATGTTTGTCTGAGGCAGTCTGAGTGCCAGGCTCTCTCGGTAACAAGACGTGTAATCTTGCTCCAAGAATGTAATGCAGTTTGGGCCCAATGTGGGTTTCTTCATGCAGTGTTTGATTACAAGACTATAATGTAGAACAGGAGCTGTAAAATGTACACAAAAGAAGCACTTAGGATTTATAAAAAGCACTGAAACCACCTTTTGTGCATAATTGCTCCCGTCTGAGACATTTGAAATATACGTGGTTAAAGTGAAAACTGCTAATACACGTCCTTGCTCTCCAGAGAAATGGTAATGATGTATGGTAACAATTTCTAAACCCTACATCAGGTGTTCCCAGCGCACTGAGCCACAAACATCACGGACATCTGCGAGACACGCTTATAATTGGATGGAGCGTTCTCATTGCACACAGGTTTAGATCTGCATAGTTTGCATGCTGTAGAACAGACAGCAATTCATATTGTTTCTGCGTATTACAGAGTATTGTTTTCCCCCGCAGAGTCTCACAGGAATTGCGGTTTTATAGCTTCTTATTCGCGTTTATGGGTTAGGAAATTGCTGCAGGGATGTTACTTTGTTCGCTGGCTTCTGAACGAGACTTCAGTTCTAAACTTCACATGAACAAAGACACAGATTCAGCACACGTGTAATGCTTCAAAGTTAACTAAAGGGCTTTTTTAAAGACATTTGGCGCTGTCTGTTCTGTAAAAATTACTGAGCCTACGTAAACACAGTGGACCATTATCAGATCTCAAAGCTCTGAACAGTTAAGTCTTACAGCACAGCTCTGAATCTTCTTGCATTCTGAAGCCTTTGGGGCAAATTATATAAATTCATTCTGAGCGCCAAAATACCTCAGTCAAATTATGCAGCACTGAATTTTAGCTATAATAAGCAATATTGTTCACACAACATCACTTGGATCCTCTGCAGTGAATGGGTGCTGTCAGAATGAGAGTCAAAACACCTGATAAATACATCACGATAATCCATAAGTAATCCACACAACTCCAGTCCACCAATTAACATCTTGTGAAATGAATAGCTTTGTAATAACTCCAAAGACTGAGTAAGTGATTTTTAAGTTAAGAGTAAATTGTTTCTGATCATATTTAAGTAAGTGTCCGTTCAACTTTAGTGGGGTAAACAGTATATTAAATCAAAAATGTAGTCGAGAGAGTTAAAGTTGCTTACATTTTTGATACTCAGTACAAGTACAAAGTAGCCAAAAAAAATTGTTAAGTACAGTAACGAAGTCCAATTAGTGAAATACTTTACACCACCGTTTATATCTCCCAATTGTGACTTCATATCATGCAATTGTAAGAAAAAAAGTCATTTTTTAAAGATAGAAGCTACATAGATGAAAAATAAATGTAAATGGGTAAATGGCTCAACAGATAAAAAATAGCGAATTAATATTTTTGGAGTAATGACAACTTCAAATTAAATTATGTTCAACATTGTGAGGAACCTAATAATAGCATAAATACTCATTTTTAAGTTAATTTCTAAAATAAGTTGCTCTAACTAATTTCAAGATACAGTAATTGGTTGGAGGCCTAAAAAACAATTAATCGACATATTCTTCTTCAACATATAAATGTAATAAACATATTACTTTAATTTACTTTCACTTAAATTTTTAGACCTGTTTCTGGTTAACATGCGAGTCCAGTGAAAAAGATGTTTCGATTATTCTGATGAGTAAGTAATATGAAAAGCTAAAAGAGATCTTAACAATTATGTGGGTGGATTTTATCACAAGAGGACAATAAAGGTTTGATTTTTTTTACTAGAGGATGCGTTATTATGGATTTGCACTCTGACTAAAAGTCACTTATGATGTTGAGAATGATGCGGGGAACTGAGGACTCAAATTCAGAGATGCACTTGTACTTTCTTCGAGATATTAAACAAGATGCAAACCAAAACTACACCATAGGAGGAAAACGTCCAAATCCACTGGACAGCAGGGCTGAGAACACGACAAGGCGGGGAGCTGGACACACCAATCCTTTGGAAAAGATCCCGAGAAGACTTGGGAGCAAGAAAGAAAAAAAAACATACAACAAGAATATGACAACAAACTGGCACAGGACAGATCACACAGAGAGAATAATATGAGATTAGCAACATGAAAACAGGTAACTAAAGGGGAGGAGTTAAGAATGGGAAGCACATGGCACTTAAAATAAAAAATAAAAACTCTGGACAACCCAGTTACCAGCAAGATTCTGGCTTTTGCATTGACAAACACCAAGTACTGTATATTTTCTTCAGAAAGTATAAAAATTCTTATCACCATACTAAAGGAATATTCTGGGTACAAGTTATGCTCAATCAACAGAATCTTTTTGCATAATGTTGCATACTTTTGCATAATTCAGAATAAATTACTGATATCCTTCCTTTGAATTTGTCCTCCATTGCTCCTAAAATTGAAGTGAATGGGACCATTTCATAACTGTGAAAAATACATATATGTAATTATAAATTAAATAAAATAGCTTCCTAGGAATTCATTCATCTCTGTAATAAAGCAATACACAAGCTTTAACACATGAATTCATTTAAGTGCTTTTATAAAGTCATAAGCTTAACATGCTTTGAAATTCTCCAAAAATTGGCCCTGTACACTTCCACTGCAATCTCTGCTTTTGTTAACACAGAAAATGAGTCAAAATTATGTTTGAGGGACTGAGTTTGAACACTGAACTTGGAATATGAATTTTATATTAAATTGCAGAATATCGTCTTCTCGCACAACACATGCAGTGGCCTACTTACTATGTAATCTTACACGGTGAACAGAGATCAATACGCTCCGATGTTGAGTGTGTGTGTGTGATAAAGGCTCATTAGGTGCCATAGCTTTGTTAGCACAGCTCTTTAAACACATCATATCAGCATAATGAGACCGTTATCTTTGAAATTCCCTCGCCTCTCCTGCCTATGCCAAGCATCAAAATTAACATGCAGGGAAACCAGGTCACAACAAAATAATCTGACTGTCAGGATTCATTACAATATCACATCAAACCAAGTCTGCTGATCAATAGACACTGTAAAGTAGCTGTCAGCATTACTCCGAGAGACAGATACAGTACCGGTGCATTAAAATTTACTTTCATTGCATTAAGGCCTCATTTATAATGATTCAGCCTCATTGTGATCTCATGATAATTCGTATGTATTTTAATCAAAGTGTGGTTCTACAAAACTTACATTTACTCACGTATTTACATGTACTAAAACTTACAGTGATGATGTACTTTCAGCATTTAAACATACAAATACTTACGTATTGGCAGCACCTAAAAATGAATCATGATATTCATTTTAGGATTATTGAACGCTTATTAGCTCTCACCTACATCCGTCACAGAGTGTGACATGCTTCTGGTGAGGTGTGTTTGAAAGATAAAAAAAAATTTATAAAATATATTTAGTGCTCTCAGAAATAAAAGTACAAAAGCTGTCACTGGGACGGTACCTTTTCAAAATGTATCTATTAAATTCTAAAATGTAGCTTTAAGGTACCAAAATGGTCCTTTTAGGTACAAACATGTACTTTTTGAAAACTGCCTCAGTGACAGCTTTTGTACCTTTTTTTCTGAGAGTGTATATTGTTAATGCAATTTTTATTTTCCTGCATATTTTGGTCAGTTGTGTTTGATATAACTTCATATGATGTACAATAATCGGGTAACAAAAGGGAAGGAGTTAAGAATTGGAAGCACATGTAAGTGTCAATCTGGCATTGGTTTATAATACGGGTCCCATCGCATCAGTTTTGAAAATGAATTCTAGTGCTCTTTTGTGCTGAAAATTATGCACAACCAAAACACTACAACCTATAATAAACATCACTGATAGCGGTAAAACAAGCAAACATCAACTGAATTGCTGAAGCAATCATGTCTTTAAGCTGTTTTATCGAGGTAGCATTTTAGCACCTCTGGCTCCATCATCTTGCAGTCAATAGGTTTTTTGAATTGGGTTGTTGGTTGAATGCCAGAAATAAGGTCTGTGGTTGGCACACACTCAAGATATATTTTTGGTTTTTTAAAATGGCTAAAAGGGAAGTTAAACATCACACCAAACAAGAACACTTCTAGTCAACATGCTTATTAATAATTATGCTCTTGCAAACTATTCTAATTCAAACTTTCGCAACTTGTAGAATTAAAATAAGACTGAGAAAGAGTTTATTAGTGTGGCATGTGATCGTGATATTGTGTGCTTATAGCCTAGCTTTGGCTTTTTGCTTCTGACAACTAAATTTGTGTTTATGATTATGATGAACAAAATATGCTATAGCAACAGTAGCCTACTGCTGCGTGCTGCAGAAATGTCGAGAAAGAGGAAGTTGGCTCTTGCATTGGCTTTTGAAGTTTACAGGGAGGAGAATGTCGGTTCACAACAACGTTTGTGGGTTAGTGACATTATACGGGGAAGGAAACAATATGTTGCTAGCAACAATTTAGTTCAGAAGCTCTTGGTGGATGATGCACAGTTTGTGGCTAAGTAATATTATGTATATTATAATGTTAATAAGTTTTTGACTTACATCATACAACACCTTGTACTTCAAAACTAGTAAGATAAGTCTGTCTTCCAACTTTTTTTTTTTACTTGAAAGGATGCTCTGGTGTTGCAGTGGTGCGTTTAAAAAAGTGTTCAGGACCTTTTTGGGCCCAAAACACAGCAACATAGCCGTATGCTTCTGTGATGTTCTGTAGCATAAATAGTGAAATTAAAATAAAATTTTTTGCCATTAATCTCTTGGAAACCCCATGTCATTCCAAACCGTGTCTTCAGAATGCTTTTCTTCTTTTTTGGACTGCCAAAAAATTACACTGTCACGGTGCAGAAAAGTATAAAAGATGGCATCTGAATAACCCATCTGCCAATAGTGGTTCAACAATAACGTTTTGAAACTATGAGAATACTTTTTGTATGCAAAGAAAACAAAAGTATTGAACGTTTCCGCACCGTAACGTCACCGCAGCACCATTTTGGAGAGCATCTGCTGGATGCACATAGCAGTTCTTGGCTAAACACAATGCAAAGAAATGTCTTGTATGTGTATTTACTCTTTATTTTGTACAAACCTTTGCTTTATTTCGTCCAAATTTTTCCTTTGTGTCTAACACAGAACTGTGTACGTAATGTGCTTCCACCAAATGAGCCACAATACGGTTATTTTTGTTTTCTAGCCCTACAAAAACTATTCTCATAGCTTCATAATATTACGATTGAACCACTTTTGGCAGATGGAGCACTCAGTTGACATACAGTACTTTTCTGCACCTTGACACACCTTGTTCATACTTGGCAGTCAATGGGACACTCCCAAGCCTCCTGGTTTTCATCCAAAATATCTTAAATTGCATTCAGAAGATGAATAAAGCTTTTAAGAGTTTGGAACGACATAAACCTTTTAACTGCGAAGGGGCTATCAGACTTCATTTACTGTATGAATGACGAGAGAACCTTATATAATTCATACACTACAAGGTGGAGTACATGGTTCATAGAGTCGAAAACACTCTTATGAACAGAAGTACGTATACCTAAATATTAATATATAACTTTAAGTGGCCATGCCTTTTAGCTTTCTGGGAAAACATCATTGTTTTAAGTTGCTGTCACACTACAGTAGTTGTATAAGTTACTAGCGTTGCCAATTTTCTTTAGTTACTCCCCAAACTGCTTTGAGCTAATTAAAATTCTAATTAAAAATAAAGTATTTATAGCACTGACCTGTATTTGAAAAACAGAACCCTGTTTTCTCAGATGCTTTACACTATACTGTAGGGGGAAACTGCAGCCAATATTATTATTAACACATTATTCAATTATTAAACCGCTGGTCCGCTGATGACAAAAATCAGATGCATTGTGTCCTGAATTATTTATCTTTTATTCTTGCTGCTTTTAACAAGCAGGATAAAGTTAAAAAACACAAAGTTTTTGCAACTTTGTGGTACTTCCCTTCCCCCATGTCCTCATTTCCACATGCATTGCAGAATGGGAAAAAAAATCATGAGGCAGCAACCTCCTCCATTACACCTTTCGTCATACACACAAAAAAAACATAGTGCTGCCTATGCATTATAATTGACTTTGTTCTCATCCCTGAGAAAATGTTCATTAATAGAGAATTAAATCACTTGCTTCATGGAGTAACCGCGGAGCTCATTATGGGCATCTCACGGGCAATCGGTTCATCAAAGGAAGCTCTTCGCAGAGGGGCGAGGAGTGTGTCCACATCTCCAGACAAAAACAAATAGATCATTAGTGCTGTGTTTTCCATACTGCCGCCACCCCCGGGCGCTCGGTCTCATCGGACCATAATGTAAATCAGGAAGGTCAACAGATACGTGGAAAAACATTTCTCACTCTGATGTGTGAATCCAGAAAGCGAGACCTCTCAAAAAGAGACTGTAAGCCCTGAGGGGATATGGCTTTGAGATATATATGCACCTACATCGAATGCCTTTTTATGTTGACTTTATGGCACCTAGGAAAAGAGGAATGCACAGGGGACAGGTGGCTATATTAAAACCACACAAAAAAATATGCTATTCTAATTCTATATACTTAATTATCAATATCTAAAATTATTTAATATATAAATAAATAGAACTATATATTGTCTTAGTATATTACACTTGTTGACACATTTTTGTTTTACAAATACTGAATACTGGTTGAAAAAAGAAAATCCAGCGAGCCATGGTTATGTGGGTGAAAATGCCTTGTTGATGCCAGAGGTCAAAGGAAAAGGCCAGACTGGTTCAGGCTGACAGAATTGCAACAATAAGTCAAATAACCGCTCGTTGCAACTGAGGTGTGCAGAAAAGCATCCCCGAACACACAGCATGTCAAAGCTTGAAGCAGAGGAGCTACAGCAGCAGAGCACAGACCTGTCTTGTATCAATAGCTCAGGCTGCTGCTGGTGGAGTAGGGTGTGAAGGTGTGGGCGATATTTTCTTGGCACGCTTGCACTATATGGACAAAATCTGCAAATTTTCCATGTACAGAAATGTAAAAAATGTATTGCATTACATTTTTCAATATATTGCTCTAGATGTGTGTTTTGTAAGTAACATGTTTAAAAGAGGATGCATGGCCCATCATAATGCAAACGAGAACATGAAATTGTATGTTAACTTGAAATCATGATATAAAGCCGATGTAATCCTTATATTACATTTAAAAAAATTGATGGCAAATTAAAAAAAAATCAAAAACAATTTGACTAAGCATGAATGTCCATGACTCATACAGAAGCTACAACTATTGTAAAACCTTGTTTATTACAATTATGTTTGTGGTTATTATTTGATCAGTAATATATTTATTCATTTGAATAAAAATTGTGTTACAACTGAAACAGGAACACAGTTTTGTTTCATTTTTCCAAACATTAGTGGCAGGCAGATTTCAAATATTAATTTGCCCATCTTGCTTTAATTTTGCAGAAGTGAGCATTTTGATTTTTTAAAATCAATCCATGAGATCTATATTTCATAGCTGTCTAAGCTTTGCCCCTAACTTAGATATATAATCGCTTGGAAGAAAATTCAACACTTTAATAGAAGAGAGGAGAATACATTATTCACTTGATGTATTGCTGTCTGTGTTATGAGGTTCTAGAGTCAATAACAGCTATCAGTGCCATAATCATACTCTCTGCGGTATCCCGTAAGATATAAAAAATCTCCACTAGAGCCTCCCTTCTAATCCTTAATCAACACACCCACCCACACACACATACTTGTATAATTGCTGGCTCAATTAAAATTGCCACCAGGGAACAAACAAAATGATATCTGATTTATTACGTTAACTAATCATTTAACATAAGGGGCTTTAATTTGTTTTTGTTGGGACATTAATGACAGTCAGTATTTTTTTTTTTCATCAGTGCAACTTATGTTTGAAGAATAATTCATGAAATAGATGTCTGAAAGATGTTAAAGTTGTGCTGAGCTAGATAGCAGCCTCAGATACGAATCATGAAGTATTCAAAGCACTCTATTCTATTAAAAAGAGAAGTAAGACACAGCTGCAGAAAATCTTTTATATTTGATTCCTATGCTAGGACTTCAAACAGTGGATTTGAGTCAACTGCAACCTTTGAGTCCCCCCCCTGCATAATCAGACACAAATATGTTTGATGTATGAATAATATATTCAGATGGGTGTCTAGGTCATCCGTGCAAACTACTGACGGTTTATTTCAATTATTAATGGGACTTCAATGTAGCAGCTTGCATAAGGGCACATATAATGCGTTAATGAACACATCAAATATTTATAATCTAATCTGTGATAATAGTGCAATTAACGTACAAGCTTATTAAAAAAACAAAGTATCACGATGTAATATTTTCTTGACAAGGTTATGCGTTTTGCTGCAGATTACAAAAGACAGAGACAAATGACAGAATGCAGATGTAGTTCAGCGTGATAGCAGAGAGAAGTCATATGAGCTGTCATATCCCTTCAGGACACGTATATCCTGTGGTTATGGTTTATTCAGTGTTTTATAGCCTACACATGGGGGCTAATTTATCCACCCATTATTAAAGCAGGGCTGTGATTTGGCCATAGGCATTTTAATGCCCAAACTTGAAAATAAACAACTTTTTTGCGACATATTCATGTGAATTTTTTTGAAAGCAAAATAAGAAAGATGTACCTATCTTTATTATTTACAAATGTAAAAAAGTATAAGAACAAAGCAAAACAAAAAAGAACATTTATGGATCATCCAAGTAATGAAGCTTATGTGAACTTTTGAATGAGGTCATTTCTATTCATTCAAAATCAACTATTATGGTATTTTCTCTTGTGAGCTGTATGTAAACGTTTTTTTATGTTAAATATCTTATTCAGGTCAGCAGTGTTGGGATTAATGCGTTACAAAAGTAATGCATTACAGTAATATATTACTTTTTGCTGTAACGCAGTAGTGTAAGGCATTACTAATCAAGTTTCAGTAATATTTTACTCGGCACATGTTCAGTAATGCTTGCGTTACAACGGACTTTTAGCCAAATTTGTTATTGTTTAAAAAACAGCAAGACACAAGATATTAACATATAAAAATGCCAAGTCAGCTGTATTTTCTGTTTGTGGTCAGTTATTATCTATGTGTGGTGTACAGGTTTGTAAAGGAATAATAAAGGACAGCTTCTAATATATGCAGTATGTGTAAAACGATGTATTTAATTAATCTCTCTCTCGCTGGAGTAACCTTGTATGTGTGACGTGGTCAAGTGAAGGCGTATTTAGGGTTTTACAGGAGTGTCGCGAGGCTACTGGCCCAACAGTGGAAAGAGTGGCATGATTTCGTCCTCTTTGTTCCAGGTCTGAGGCTATTAGCTTCGCCCGGCTCGCTGTGAGTCCCGGCTCGCACTGGCCAGTGGCCCAAGCCTGTCTTTTTTTTCGTTCTACCAAAACAGCTTATACTGTTTCATCTAATAAAACAGTTCAGTTTTGTGTGTAATGGCAAAATAATTATATTTCGTTTAGTTTTTTTTTTTATTAAGTTTATTTAGAAAAATGCTTGGAGCATTTTTGTTCATTAAATATACGTTTTCGTTTTTTTTAGTAACGACAAAGTGGCCAGTGGCAGACAGTGCTGATCATAAACTATGTTTGATCAATTTAATCTTTTCAAATCATCACACCTTGCCTAAAATGCAATAAAAACATTTCAAGCATAAAACAATGTTTAAACGTTAAACCACCTCCAGTGGAAACTAAATGGCATAGTGACAGCCAGGGGGACCCAAGCTCTGGGAGCTGGATGGAGTGAGCAGGAGAAGAGGAGCCAAGGAGCTGGATGGAACTGGAAAGGATAAAGGACCCTTGAGGCTGGATGGAACAAGGGGAGAAGACTTCTGAAAGACAGGTGGAACTGGCAGAGATGAAGAAGACAGGAAACCCTTTATATAGAATTATGCATCATTTGAGAAAAACAAAAACTAGTTAGTTGTGACTGTTTCCTGAAACCCTAGTAATTTTAGCACCTCTGTCATTTGTTAATGATGTCATTCACAGTTGGCGAGTAACTTCTGTTGATTACTCAATTCAAGATCACAATTAATATCACATTATTATAGTTTATTTGCATGAAACAACAGAAAGCTGTTTATTTGTTTATTGATTGATTGATTGACTTTATTAATCCCACAATGGGGAAATTTGCTATATCAGCAGCAACAGTAAAAAAAAAGACAGATTAACAGTTTAACAGTATCCATAGGATCCACAAAAAGTAACAATAGAAATAAATCATGTTTACATGCCGCGTGTAATTGGTGTACTCCACTAGACTATATGCACTTCATTCACCAAGCAGCTTTCTCCACAACCTAATTCATCAGAAATGCTGCTGTAAAGAGCACAAGGAATACTTCACTATTATTGATCTTTGTCATTTTGCTTAATTTGACGTTTGATTCATTTTAGGTTGCCATCTAGTCGTGCCCCAGGGTTCCTGTACATATACACCCATGCTCTTCAAAAACAGTGCTTGTTGTTGACACAATATATAGATTCATAAGGATAGTTCACTCAGAAATAAAAATTCTGTCATGGGCTATTTTAATGATGTCCTTACAACCTTTCTGGGCCTTGAATGTGTCAGTTGCGTTGTGTTGCAGGGTCAGAAAGCTGTCAGATTTCATCAAAAAGATCTTAGTTTGTGTTCTGAAGATGAGTGAAGGTGTTGCAGGTTTGGAAAGACACAAGGGTGAGTAATTAGTTACATAATACAATTTTTTTGTGTGAATTATCCTTTTATATGCATACTGTATGTATACACACACACACACACACACATATATATATTCAGTAAGTATATGTATA
>JAUMHG010000034.1:3327471-3340252 GCA_032359395.1 Enteromius anoplus
TCATCCAGCCAGCCGAGACTTTAGCTATGTCATACTATTATTTTGTCTACACTAACCAGATGTCGGTGGAGATAGTGTAAATGTTCTCTGCCAAGAAGGTGTTTGATTGATTGCAGAAAAAAATAAAATAAAATAACATGATGTACAGAAATCGGTTTCAATTATTTATTTATTTTATTGACAGATCTATAAAAAGTTTGATTACTTTCTCGATGGGCTGGTGGCTGAATCTTTGTAGATACTGTGAGGTGTTATGAGGTTCGAGTCCAACCTCGATTTTTTTTTTTTCTTCATTAAATAATCATCATCATATCCGATGATGTTAATCCATGATTGTATATCAAGAATACACACACGTTTGTGTGCATTTATTTTGTGACTTCACCGCAACAAATTCAGGGTCTCTGCAATAACGTAGAGTGACTGATTAAAGTGCTGCTTTGCGTGATCTTTAAAGACTGCACATGGCACGAGCCACAAGTGCACACTGACTGTTGCCTTCAGCCACTGATTACAAACGGCAAAAAGCACCCAGTATTTTTTCATGAACAACACATTCCAGCGCAGGGAGAGTGGGACTCTAAAATCTAAAAAAATTCTGACCATATTTGCCTAACCCCTTTTAATAAGTGCCTCCCCAACACATCTTCCTCCATGACGGTAATAGTTACACTTTTTTATAACAGGGCTGCAAATGAACCAAACTAACTTGAACATAAACACACATAACATCATTAATACAAAAACCCAACTGTCTTGCTTAAATTACACAAAAATAAGTAAACTCTAAAGAAATACCCATAATGCACCCAGCACTGACTGCCTGGGGAGGGAGTCAGTTGACTTGACCTGCAATCGGTTTATTGGATAAACGCATTCCTCATTCCCAAGATGCTTTGCTCTGTTCTACATTAGATATATAGATAGATAGATTATAGATAATATTTTGATCCCCAAGTTCCAGCGCCTGGTCGTCTCTTTAACAAACGAGTGATATGAAAAAGTGGTGAGGAGAAAAAAGCTCCTTTGGCAAAATGTGGTGGGAACGCCTCACCCGTGCCGCCGCAAATTACTCTTTCCAGTAACAAAAATTAACACCAGTTAAATAGCTGACAAAATTTAGGCTACATTTGGTGTCAATGTATGCATTTCAATGTAAATTTACAGTTCTGGTCCAAATGTGATTTGACTGTAAAATTCTACTGTTTTTCTTTGTAAAAATACATTTTTTCCCAACTCTGGAAAATATATAATACATAGCAATTGCTTTTAATTAAAGGAAAAGGGCTTTTTTTTTTTCAATAACACACATAATCCGCAAAACAACAGGTAAAATGTACATTTGGTGTCAATGCATGCATTTTTATGGAAATTCACAGTTCTGATCGAACCATGATTTGACTGTACAATTCTACAGTTTTTCTCTGTAAAAATACATTTATTTTTTACAGTGTAGTGTTGTTAAAATGCAATGAAATTCTCTTCCAGATGAAAAAAAAACAAAAAACAATATCTATTATCTACAGTTCATTGATATTAACTTGGAAAGATATCTATTGTAGCATAACTAAAATAAAAAGTTATATTACATGTACACAGTAACTAAACATAACAAGAGGGTAACAAGGTATTACGTTAGATTACAACCTGCAGATGTTATACTTAAACAGTAACTACATATAACAACGGTGTATGTTTGCATAGTAGCTAAGAAAAATGTTGTAGTAGGCTACATTTTAATCTATGTGCCTCAGACCACATACGGAAGCTCAAGTGCACCAACAGCAAATGAAACAAAGATGCTTAGGCAGAGTGTGAATCGGTATGTGGAAGTTTATTAAAGGCAGTGAAGCGAAAACAAGTCAGAGTAATCAATCAGTATAGGTCAAACCCGGTAAGGAAGTTCAATCTGTCGACATACACAAGGGGAATCCAAAAGGCAAAAGTGATAGAGCAGGCAATGGCTCCAAACACAAACATCAGTCCAAACAAGTTACCAGAATCAAGGGAGAATCCAAACAATCGGTGGTCAAGAGATCAAGTCGTACACAGATATCAGGCAAATTAAACAAGATGATAAGGTAGATTATTAGTTTATAACTTGTCACTGGTTAAGTAGAGGTGAAACAGGAAAGGAGTGTAGAAGGAGAAGAGGGAGTGGAGCTCTGTCAGTTTTCAGACAAGGGCACCCTCTACTTTGCAAGCATTACACACTACTGCTATCAAAAAAAACCATAAATTATTTGTTAAATGTATATGTTTATTATGATATTATATTTATATGCTTTATACTTTTATCCTTTTCATTTTCTTAGGTATTACCCCCTTCTCCCCCATGTGCACACTATTTCCGTTACCTACACGTACAGCAGTAAGTTATAATCACACAGGAAATCTGTCATGCATGCCACATAATTTCAGAATAGATGCATTAAAATTTCAAAGGTTATTACCGCCTTATTTCCCAAACATTGCATACTTATACTTACGAGGAGGTACTGTGGAGGTACTCTATAGTTACAAATAAGTATGCTGTAAATTCTGTTTAATTACACGGTACAGTGTGGGCTGTAATCTAAAGCGTTACCAATAATTTTGTTTAGGCAAGAGCCAAAAAAAAAATAGTACTTAATTTAAAGCTGCAGTCCGTACCTTTTTTGTGTTTAAAATGTAAGAAATTTGCATAATAATTGAGTACACCATGAATCCATTTCCCAAACTGTATTTTTGGTTTGTCCTGAATCTCTACGGTATATCGCTTATTTTCCTCTTGTCTTAGCTCCACCTCTTCAGGATGCGAGGGAAGGACACAGGGAAAAGACGCGAGGACGGAGGAATGGAAGCAAGTGAAATGATATATCCTCGCTCCCTTTAGCGTCACTTCAAAGCGTCGTCAAGTAATGATGACTCTACAACGCTGGATTTAGCTTGCATATGGGGATTGTTGAACATAAGAGATAATTATTATTTATATTGTAACCGTTTAAAATCATTCTCTATCCCCCATTTATCAATATAAGAGGCATTAATTAAACAATTCAAAAATCAAGAAACGTAATAAACATAATTAAAACTGTGTTGAAAAATACACATTATACATCGAAATTAAAAGCACTGTCAAAAAACCACCCACATTCATGCTTAATACTGATTAGAATTTTCTGCCATGCTTAGCACTTGGAGCAGATGTGAAGGGGGAGGAGAATTTATACGTGCGTCACGTTAAGTCGATAAAAGACTTCCGCATAGGATACACCTGTGTATCCTCGCTGATCGCTCCTCATGAAGCCTCCTCCCTCCTCGATCCTCGCCTCCTCGCGGTGCAATTAGAGAATTGAGATGTCCTTCAAGAGGGCTGAGCTCGATCGGTTTCCAGGTCATAGGATGGAGGACAGAGGACCGAGGAGACAAGGAGGGATATTGAGAAGCACCCCTAGTTTCACTCACCCACACCGAGCACCAGAGAGCAAGCAATTCCAACCCGCCACATACGTGTGTCATCCTCTGCCCAGTGCTACCAAGGAGGAAGGAAAAAAGGAGCGTTTAGGAGATCGCACACAGTGACTGAGTCTTTTGTTTTCTGTTTAAATAAATCCTCTTACTTCACTTATTTGATCTTTTTCCTGTGTCTTCAGTCCGAGCGTTACACATGCAGATCAATGTTCCCCATTTAGCTAGATTTAGTGACTTCCCCGTCCCTTTTGAGACATTTTTCAAAAGTTTAGGGACAACTATAGCAACCTCTTAGAAAACCTTGTTTAAGTTCTCATCTTGCCCAGTGATCTAAATTAATTTTTTATATATATAATTGAATTTGTCTAGTCTTGTCTATTTTTCCTGTATTTTGATTAATGTCTTTGTATCTCGGATTACCCATTTATTTTGTCGTTTTGAAGACGCTGCCGTTGAACTTGAACTTTACTGCTGCCGCGTTGTACGGCGTTAAAGACGCTGCTGTTTTTCCACTGATCTGGGGACTGCTTATTCTGTGCTGTGACATTGTAGCATCCTGCTTCGAGTGCATGTTTAGTTGTATGTTTTGTTTGTTCAATTTGTTCTTTATTTTCAGACTACCAGGTGTTCCTGGCGTGGTAAACTGAAGTTTATTTTCTTACATTTACATTTATTCATTTAGCAGACGCTTTTATCCAAAGCGACTTTCAGGTGAGCAGCTGGGGGAACGGTGCCTTGCTCAAGGGTCTCACCTCAGTCTTGGTATTGAAGGTACTAACCCCACCTACAATCCCTGCCGGACCTGGGACTCGAACCCACAACCTTTGGGTTACAAGTCCAACTCCCTATCCATTAGGCCATGACTGCCCCGACTTCTTGATTTGATTGACAACTCTTTTAATCAAATCATGTGCTGAATTCATATGTTCCCTGGGATTACCTCCAGTGGTGATTTTTACCTAGGAGGTGTATGTCTTTGTGAATCTTGCTGCTACTATTTTCTTATCTGCTTTTGAGGTTAAGAGTTGCAGCCTAAAGTGTGTTGTCAATTATTAATGGAAATATTTTTATGGTTTATTACAGAAGCTGAGGTTCCTGGCAAACTGGTCTTCCTCTTGTTGTGGTGGTTCCTCTTAATTGTGTGCTGTGTTACACTTGGAGTGTGTGCGTGTGGAAGTGTGCTTCGGTATAGACCACACAAAAGTTCCAGTCACTGAACCTCAGCTCTTTTGTGGTAATGTTTGTTTTTGAAGTAGGCTCCTGGTTCTTCTAGTTTTAAAGTCTTTGTACTGTATTAATAAACTATTAACTTTTGTATCCATAACTCACGTCTCCTGCCTACTTCTTTGAGGGACTCGAACCTGTGTGTGTTTAAATTCAAATCAAGTGGTTTAATATTTTTCCCTGGGTTATTTCCTAGGGTGGCGTAGTCGGATATTCACAATTAATTTGTTAACATTTAAAATAACAAACTCTAGCTCCCCCCCTTCGCGCCACATTCGGAACACAAATTAAGATATTTTTGATGAGATTAGAAAGCAATCAGACCCTCCATGGACAGCAATACAACTGAAATGATCTCAGATCCAGAAACGTAAACACGGCACAGTTTACGGGACATCAGTGGCTCAACTTCAGTTTTGTAATACTGGGAGAATACTTCTTTTGTACAATAAAAACAAAAAATAACATGATTTAACTCTACCATTCTTCTCCCATGACTTACTCTCTAAAATGGCGGAAGACGTATCACAACATATGCTTACGCTATCCCGTATGCGCAAACAGCCGCAGATTACGCACAAACGCATGCTTTCACCTGGATGTAAACTAGGCTGATTACGTCAAATACACTAAAGTGTGCCTATGTGCTGTGTAATACACTCTAAAATGGTGGAAGATGTAAGTCAGGGGAGAAGAACGGTAGTTAGATTATGTTATTTTTGTTTTCTTTGTGGAAAAAAAAAGTATTCTCATGTTGCGGCAAAACTCAAGTTGATCCACATGGACTGTTTTTTACCAATGTTTTTATTACGTTTCTGGATCTGGGTTCATTTCAGTTGGATCGCTGTCTATTGATGGTTGAATGGCTCTCTGGCGTTATCAAAAATATCTTAATTTGTGTTTCGAAGATGAACAGAGGTCTTATGTGTTTGGAAAAACATGAGTGTGAGTATGACAGAATTTTCATTTTCATCAACTAATCCTTTAACCTATGCCTGTTTGTCAGAGTACTCTTCTGTCTTGCTCTCTGAATACTTGTTTGCCATTGTCTGACTCATGGCTGTATTACTCTAGTCTGTTAATAAAAAAGCTGTGGATCTGCATGCCTCTCAATCTTTTGACTCTGTAACAGATGTAGCTCAGGCTACGAGATGCACGCAGTTCTGTTTTTTAACCTGCTAGAGCGGACTGCAAATTTTACTTAAAAAATATGCATGCAAAACTTTGCTAAATAAGTACATTTTACTTCTCGTTTTTTTTTTTTTTCAGTTCCTTTTCTTAAAAAAAAAAAAATTGCTACATACCATAGCATTCTACATTGGTCTCAACATCTCAATTATAGAAGCTGGTGAGGAACTGGTCACTCATGTAAGTCTTTACAAGTGAAGGTATTGCTGAATGTTTTTCATTAATACACTTAAGTGCACTTAAAAAGATGCACTTGTATTATTGAGTAATTAAGTTTTACTTATAAATGTAAAATTCTTGTGCTTCAGTGTATGCTTAAGTTGATGTATTGACTGACATGTGTAAAACCTTTTAAGATGAATTATTTTAACAGATTTTTAAAATGTTTATAATATAATGTTATGTAAATGCATTTTAAATGTATACTTATACACTTACAGAGAATGTGCAGTTGGTTTTTCAAAACCATTACAATTAATTCACACTTGAGTGTATTATTTAAAAGTATATTATTTGTGTAATAAATACACTTTATAAAAGCACTTTTTTTCACAAGCAGAGAAGGAGCTGACATTAAATATAGAAGAAAAAACGGTCAGCAACAAAAAAATGCCTAATAAGTGTCACAAGTGTCTGCTGGGACTAATCATTCTCTGTTCATTTCTCACAGGTAAACACATTTCCATATGAACTCTAAAACGTCTGAAAATTAGTTGCATTCAGAGGTGCACGTGATAATGTATAGGCAGCTGCTATTTTTAATTGCAAATTGCAATATATGTGATTCACAATATATTGCCCATTATAGAGTGTCTATTTACAAATAGACACGCTGTAATGATGACCCAATTCTACTGTGTTTCTCAGGCACCAGTAGAGCAGAAGATATTCACAAATTCAGCACTATAGGTGAAAATGTCAGTCTGCCCTGTAATGCTCTTTCTGACTGCACATCGACTACATGGAACTATGACAGACTAACATATTTGGAGACTGTTGATCTGTTTGTCAAAGGAAAAATTAAGAATTACAGAGAGAGCCATGAGAGACTGAGTCTGGGCTCTGACTGCTCTCTGAACATCAAGAGACTCGCAAAAGACGATTATGGAATTTACATCTGCCAACAATCTAGACAACAAGGAAATGGAAGACAAGTTTATCTACATGTCCTTCAGGGTAATTGTAGGATAATGTAAACTGCATTACTACTGTATATAAGGATTGAAGTTTGTAAAGAGTGAAAACTCTCATGTGATTTCTTTTTTATTTTCTGTTTAAGTCTTTTTATCATCCTCTCCGTCGGAGATCAGACCAGGCAGCTCTGTGACTCTCTCCTGTCAGTTGTACTCATATGATAGATTCAGTTGTGATATTTTGGTCGGTAAGGAGGGAGTTAAGCTGATCTGGGTGAATCAGGCTGGTGTGAATCTACAGACAGACTCCAGATATCAGATATCATTCTCCTCAGGAAAGTGTATCAGCTCTCTGACTACAACACTCCTGAATGAAGATCACAACAGAGAGTGGAGATGTCAGGTTACTCAGAGAAATGAACTGAAGACCTTAACCACTTATACTGTCAAGTATACAAGTAAATTGTATTTATTTTTAACAACTTATTGTTGTATTGATATTCAGTGCTGTATAGATCATAGCCTGTACTGTAACTGAACACTCATCTTTTACAGCTCCAACCAGGATAAATACAATGACTCCATTCACCACCTCAAAGACACCACCAGGTACGTAATCAGCAGTTTAGATGAATATTCACTGTGAACTGAAAACTGCTTTAATTGTTAAAAGTGAGATAATACTTTACTATAAGATTCAATCCATTAACATATGTTCAGGCAGGATCACTTTGGCAAATTATGTTATAAGCAAGGTTATCTTTGGTGATATGGTTCTTCCATAATAATCTGCACACATGACAGCTTTAGCATTAAGCCCCTCAGTCTGCATTTCACTGGGATTCATCTAAACAAATAAATAGAAATTCTTAGTTACATCTTAAAGGGATAGTTCACCCAAAAATGAAAATTTGATGTTTATTTGCTTACCCCCAGGGCATTCAAGATTTAGGTGACTTTGTTTCCTCAGCAGAACACAAACGAAGATTTTTAACTTTAACCGTGGCAGTCTGGTTGTCATTTAATAAAAGTGGATGGGCACCAGACCTTTCAAAGTAAAAGAAACATTCACAGACAAATCCAAATTACACCCTGTGGCTCGTGACGATACGTTGATGTCTTAAGACACGAAACGATCAGTTTTTGTGAGAAACTGAAAAGTATTTATATCATTTTTTACCTCTGATAGACAACCATGTCCAAACCGTCTCGGGCTCGTGCTCAGCATGCTGTGTATGTGCTTTGGCGTAGGATACGCAACCCCCGGAAGTGAACTGTTGTGAACTTGCGTATCGGAGACGCAAACGTCAAATACGCAAACGTCGAATACGCAAGCGTGCGAACGCCGGAAGTGATCTGTTGTGAACTTGCGCTTTGGAGACGCAAACGTCGAATACGCAAGCGCGCGAACGCCGGAAGTAATCTGTTGTCTATCAGAGGTAAAAAATGATATAAATACCGTTCAGTTTCTCACAACAACCGATCGTTTCGTGTCTTAAGACATCAATGTAGGTGTAATCTGGATTTGTGTGTGAATGTTTCTTTTTCTTTGAAAGGTCTGGTGCCCATCTACCTGACTGCCACGGTTAAAGTTAAAAATCTTCATTTGTGTTCTGCTGAAGAACAAAGTCACCTACATCTTGGATGGCCTGGGGGTAAGCAAATAAACATC
This sequence comes from Enteromius anoplus, assembly GCA_032359395.1. NCBI lineage: Eukaryota > Metazoa > Chordata > Actinopteri > Cypriniformes > Cyprinidae > Enteromius > Enteromius anoplus. The sequence continues at coordinate 3,336,142 of JAUMHG010000034.1, forward strand.
AAATTTTCATTTTTGGGTGAACTATCCCTTTAACATTGTCATATATATTACCATGCAAATCACTCCAAGAGTTCTTATAACAGAAATATTGATGATCAGAATCCTTTGAAGGTGTATTTACCAGATCCTAAGTTATTAAATGTTATACTTACTTTACTCACCCTTAATTGGCACCATGGTAATTTCTCCCCAACCATTTTTCTTGAACAGTGTGTGAAGGTGACAGACTATAGCAGTGTACCTCTAAGGGGAGCATGTGTCATGTTTTTCAGCTGGATCAGCCTAAGAGCTGTCCTCAGAGAGATCCTGCCATGTCTGTCAGCCCGGCCATTTCTCTTAGTACAACTCAAGCTTCACAACTGATCGTCAACGTGGTTTCAAAAAGAAAATCCTTTCTATTAAATTGCACTGTAACATGGCAAGTGTTTCCAAATCTAGAGGAGAAACGGATTTGGACTCTGGCATTATCAAAAACTGCGACATTGGATTTTTTTTTTTTTTTTTTTTAAGAGGCTAAAATGAATTTCAAAGTGCTCGCAGAGAAACTTCTCTGGGGCTTCATACTGGGAGTAACATCCAAACACTCAATTTAATTTCAAGTTGCATTCTTGCAAAAATTACAATGCCATCTGTCAAACTGTCTACTCGTCTAATATCATCTAAAGACCAGAGTTTGTTGAAGCAGGATTGTTTGACAACAACATTCATAAAACTTACTGTAGATCACGTTGCACCATCAGTACAAGTGTGAATATAACATATACAATCATGAAATGAATGCAATTATTTTATTGAATGAAAATACATGGTCATATAAAGTATGACCAGTTATATCTGTTAAATTGTGAAATGTATGTCAAATTGCTCACCAATGTAACATCGATAGAAAGCTTTTTTCAATGATAGGACAAAGATCTTTAAATGCATAGGACATCATAGAGTGTCACAAAAAATCCATTCACACCATCTGAGTATAGAGAAAAGTGGACCTTTGTGTCTATCAGGTGATGTTTTTCTATAAGTGCTAGATAATGAATAGTTTCCCACTGTGCTTTGCGTCAAGACATGCAGGGCATTAGCAGAAATTGCTCTTTAGTGGTGATTTTCAATCACTTTTGCAGTCCCTGATTTATCACAGCAAGAATATACTGCAGGTAGGCACATTTCACAACACCATTGAAGGGCAACTTTCCCTTTACTGAAGTGCTGACCTCCAAAAACTTGGTGATATTTTACAGTGTCGTCTGAAAATTAACCCACAACTGAGTGAGTGATCCGTAAGATGGATCAAAGGGGTAATGGAGGAGCAGGGAGGCCTTTAATGCACCGCTGCGAACACAGTAGCAAGCATTCAAATAGGCTCGTAGCATTCACAAAATTGCCCAATTGTAAGAAAGTCAAGTTTTAAGAGAAAATTACCACCGCAGCAAGGAAGCAACAAAGCAGGTAAAAAAAGAATACAGCGAATTTTGCATCAATCACATGAAATGTTCCAGTAATATCAAGTTTCCTGGGCCTAAAGCACTGATGCTATTTGATAAAAAATTTGTCAAAGTAAATTGGTCAGCTGAAGCGGGATATATCAGTTCCCCGGATCCTATCGGATAAACTAATTCAAAGTATGTCAGCACTTTTGTGGGACACTAAAAGTACATCTAAAAGATCCCAAGTACTATAATAAAGCACTCGGACAGTCAAACAAATAGATAAGGAAGTAAAGACAACAGCAATTAGAAAACACAAACAGCAGTCAGTAAACGCGCAGCACAGCATCAAAAACAAGTCGCGCTCATAGGGATCTGATCCAGCTCAGGTTTATTTTTGTACAGTCTCTGATGCTAAGTATGCACGGGAGGATATTTCAAATGCCCAGGAGGATTTCCACATGCAGAACACAGTATCTTGGGTTTCTCAGGCTTAGACAGAGGAAAAAAAAGGTTTATCCAGGCATTGAGATTATCAGGGCAGATTACAGTGATTGTCTCTGCACCAAACAATAGTCTGGGCACTGTGATAAGACTCCGCCAAATCGTCAATAACACAGAAAGATGATGGATGAAATGCAAAATGACCTATACTGTGTTTAAGTCCTTTCGCTGCCGCAGTGAGTTTCCAAAATACATTTACGCAGCATAATATACAGTAGTATTCCACTCCACTTCGTTTTTCTTGAAGAGTTAAAGATGTGAAATTTTAGCTACTCATGTTATAATGTTGCTTTTTCGTTTATCAGTGTCAGAGTTTCATTGGTACTAGTGCACAATATATTCAGCCCAGTGCCGCCGCTCACTATACGCAGAGTACGCAGTCTGCGTAGGGCACCAGCTCCCAGGGGGGCACCGTCCCAGTTTCTCAAAAAAAACAACAACAAAAAAATAAAACTTTCATTCTATTTTATAAAAAATGTATAAAGAAACATAAAAATCGAAACATGAACATACATAGTATACATAGGGTAATTATTAAAAAGAAATGTATTTATGCAGTATGCATAGAATGCTTAACACCATAAAATCAATTACATTGTATTAATAAATTAATATAGTTTCTGTCTAGCGCTGCAATTGTAATTTTTCCTGATTTCTGTAAAGCTGTGACTGACTGTGTAGGATGACTGATAAAGAAATATTACAGGTTCAGTAAAAGTTAAGTTCATGCAGCACAGTTTGTGGCATTATACTGATTCATTTCCAACTGTATCAATATATCACAAGATATTAACAGCACATATTATTTTTAGTGTAAAATATAATTCAGGCTCATAACCTGTATTGTTATATATTACGTTTAATTACTTTACAAAGTAGGGCTGGAAAAATAATTATTTAAACGGGTTAGCACCCTTACATAAATTATGTACCCTACTGCATGTTTCACTGCAATTTCAAAGTGAAATGTCCAGAGAGTGGTGCTAAAACACACGTTTAATACATAACCGTGTCACGTTTCTATTAGGTTGGTACAGGTACGTATTGCAGTGTTTTTATAATGCTGCTCGAGGTATGTTTTGCGGTCGTCACTGAGGGGATTTTGATGGACATCAAGGACTTTGAGGGAAAAACCCCGCCCACATTTCCACTGCTGAGGGTGAGCTTGATTTGCGTAAAGGACAATACTATAAGGAACTTGTTAATATATTAGAGGGAGATCTGATGGACTGGTGTGGAGAAGTTATTGTACCCAGCTCCAAAGAATCTCCTCTGTTTCCGTGCAGCTCTTGTGTTCCTGTGTTCCCTCCCAGCCTCTCTCTCCCACCAATCAGTGTTCTTATTCCAGCTCCACTGGTTCCTGTCAGTCCCTCGGCTCACCCTTAAACAGCGCCATTGGGGCGTGTTGCTTCCCCTCAGGACAGCCAGTCTCCAGCTCCATTCTAGCGCAAAGATCCCCTGTTTCCATCTCCAACCGTATACGCCTGGACTCCACCTCTGTCCTTCGACCCATCAGCTCCACCTTTCCTCATAGCTCCCTCATCTCCACCGTGGCCCATCATCCCACCAGCTCCATCGGGCTCCCTCATTCCTCCGGCTCCACCTTGGTCAAGAGTTGACCATCCTTCGCCTTTGGACTCTACTCCTCCAGCTGCGCCTCGTCCCGCTGTCCTGCCATCTCTGTCAGTCTCCTCCCTCCGGCCTTTGCTTTACTGGTCTCTGGACCACCATCTGCCTCCCCCTGCTCCTGGCTCCCCCCTGGATCCCTGGATTCTGTGCCCCCTTTGACTTTGGAACTCTTTTTTTGTCTTTGTTTTTTTTTCCTTGCTCTACGCCCTCCTCCAGGGCCCCCGCCCTCCCTCTTCTGTTGATATGTTTATGGCGTGATGACGCGTCTTTTTGGGAGGGCCGATATGTCACATGTGCAATTGTCATGTAGTGTTTTTCCATGTGCTCTGTGTTTTGTTCTGTGACCTAGTACTGTTAATAAGTGATTTTGTTCAGGTGTGTCTAGTTCATTTACATTGATTGTCTTCCCTACTTAAAGGTGCAATAGAATGATTTGAGAGAATATTTTAAGTTGTTCTCTAATATGTACATAGAAGTTATGTAGCTTAGGTAAGGGGAAAAATGCCCAGAAATGGTTTTACAGGTCCATTTACAACCCTAGAATTTGACCCTAG
>JAUMHG010000034.1:3340352-3351276 GCA_032359395.1 Enteromius anoplus
AACACTTGATTTATATAAGAAGTAGGAAATGATGGTGTTTGAGACTCACAGTATGTTATGTCCATGTACTGAACTGTAATTATTTAACCACGCCAAGGTAAATTCAGTTTTCCATTCTATGGCACCTTTAAATTGATCTCTGTGTCCCAGTATTTGTCCGTTATCGTCAACGTATAGTGTGGGTGTTAATCTGTATTTTTTAGATATTGTATTATTGTTCCTACATCTCTCTGCGTGTTTGGAATACACACCCCGTGACAATATGTGACGACAGCATTCAATAGCATCAGTTTTTAAACCGTGCAGGATGTTAAAAATGTTTTGAAGTCGTAACATAACATTCTACAACTAATTGTGTGACAATTAGCCTTTATTAATCAAACATGCACCTGTAAATCATGCTTTTGTGTGACAAAGTATAAAAGTTGTGAGAGTTTTACTGCCTCTAGTGTTCATTTCAACCAAACACTGCAGCATGTATAGGTACGTTTTTTTTCAGTTTTGCAGAAATGTATGAAGAGGCAATGAGCCTAGGTTGCAGATTAAACTTGTGAATCCTTTCTAAATCTAAAACAGATTTTCTGACAAACAGAATGTGAATAAACTGTGAATAACACACAATCAGCAGTACGTTTTAACATCTTTTTGAGGTACCATTGACAAGGCAAGCTGGACAAAGTAAATGAACCTCTCTGTCTCCAAAAGCTGAAAACATTCAATAACTAAAAATAGTCTTTCCATGAGTGAACAATGTCTCAGTCAAAAAGCTTTCACAGGACCAGAAAAAATTATTCTCGCCACTAGGAGCTCAAATAATTTAAATCTTCAACAGAAGTTCACTTTTATTGTAAGTGCCTCACTGCACGCCAGAAGTCGATATTACGTTATGTAGTATTCAAAAAATCCTGTAGATTGTGCCTAATTTGCGTTGAACTCTTTAATTAACTCTTTCTTTAATGATAACCAACTTTTTTTTCTGTCTACATGAAGAGCATTACATTATTGTTTACTCAAGTTAATGCAATCAACTTCTGCAAGAGTTTTTAGTACACTTTATAGATTTGTGTGTGTGTGATTATGAAAGGCATGATCAGAATACAAATTACACAATGATCTTTAGAGAATGGCTTGCATGATGCCCATAATGAGCACAAGGTCTGCACTGTGTGTATTTCTGTGTATACACAAACTTTTTGTAGCCAGCTTTGATTTGTTTACTAAATGCTAAATGTCTCCAGCTAGAAACGTGTTCAGTGATTTTTCCATTAGCAACACATTGATTTGTTGCTGCCTGCATCATTATTGTTTGCCTATGAAGGAGTAAACATCTTATAAAGAAAAAAGTTCTTCATGTAATTAGAGACACTCAGACCCCTGGCATTTAACACAACAGCAACAAAAACACAAAAACATGTGAAATATACCGCACAAGAAACACAAAATCAACAATTACAAACAGTAAAAGACTAATTATTTAAGAGTAGCTGTTTATTCATCCCGCAAAACACACCTGACAAGGATAGAAACTGAAAGTCCTTAACAAACCACCAATATCGTATACAATTTGTGAAGATCCTGTTGGGCAGCATTCAAGGTTATATCCATTTCTATTTGAAAATCATTGTGAAAACTTAACAAAGTTGAAGTTTATCAACATAATGGCATCAACATATGAACAAAGGCTTGTTTTTGGAATTGTATTCTCAGCCAAGGGCCCTAAATTATCTAGGAGTTGCTAAACAAGTGGTGTTCTCCATTGGTGCAGTCAAAAAGATACAATCATGAATTTTAACTATATACAGTTATTTGCAAGAGCAGACTTTTGAGATTTAAGCCATTAATCTCTTTCTCATCTATGTACCTTAGCATGCTTAGTGAACTAATGACTCCTGAAATTGTATTTGAGAATGCCATTTTTTTCATGCAGGCAGGTAACTGCTTTGAGACCAGGAATGTTGTTTATATAAGAAGTCATGACTGAAAATACATTAGTCCATTCAAACAGATGATGTTTGAAAATAAAAGAGTTTTATTTCAGATGAACAGGCAAAATAAAGTGGCTGGGGTAGACGATAAATAAAAATGATGAATCTGTCAAGTCAATCTATTAATGGTGTTGTTGTTTTCATAGAATAAAACATTTAATTATCCAGTTAAGCCTGCTTAAGAAAGACTTAAGTGGTCAAATTTTATATAAAATAAACAATTTATCATTGTTTTATCATTGTATTTGTTTAAAATTATGTGTATATTATGTGTGTATTTTATGCACTTCATCAATTTTCAATTATTTGTTTTTTAGAAATTAATTTAAATTATACAAAAGCTATTGGAACAATCCATGAATAAATAAATGTAATTATTTTAAAGCACTAAAAGATGTGTTACTTTTGTTCTGACAGCTTATATTGTTAGTTACTGTATGTGAATATACTTCATTTATGTGGCACTAAATAAAGTATATTCATTTATATGTAATAATAGCTGATCTGTAACTTTTCTTTTTGTCAGATAAAGTTGTGAATACTGTGATATGTTATAACCTGTTCTTGTGGCACTATAAATAAAATTTAATAAAAAATGTAATAAACTATAAATGAATTAATGAATATAATAGATCCATCCCTTCTATCCATGAATTCAATTTCTCTGCATTTGTGTGTGTTTTTTTTTTTGGTATCTCTTTTAGGTTTTATGTCTTATATTTTAAAGTTTGTCATAATTATGCTTGCTGTTTTCTCATTTTGTCACAGCTCAAACCAGTCTCATAATTCTCCTCTGATCTCTGACATCAACAAGGCATTTGTACCCACAGAACTGCTGCTTACTGGACATTTTTCCCCTTTTTTGGTCCGTTGTCTGTAAACCCTAGAGATGGTCATGCATGAAAATCCCAGTATTTTAGCAAATGTTTTGACAATAAAATAGTTGCGGGAGGAGCGTAATCGAATTAATCACAGCTGCTCTTCATCCCCTAATCATCTCCTCATCACGATCGCCCAATCACAATCCACCTTCCCGCTATAAATCTCTCCACTTTCATTCTTTCCACATCTCGCTTTTGCAAACCCTCCTCCTCCCCTTTTTCCTCCTTTAAAATCTCCTCTCTCTCCCCGGGGGGGCATCGAGAGCGCGTGCAGAGCTCCGAACCTCCGCCCTCGCTAGGGCTCAGGCCACTAGAGTTCGGGGCCTGCCATTCTCCCGGCTCGCTTCCCGGACAGCTCACCAAATTTGCTTTTATGTCATACTTATATTTCCCCTCGCATTAATGAGTAAGCGCGAACTCTTGAAGGAGTTTCTTAGATATCTGCCCATCTGGCATGAACAACCATGCCATGTTTAATGTCAATTAAATCAAATTTAATCTTCAGCAGATCATCCTGACCTTGTCTACATTCCTAAATATACTGACTTGCTGCTACAGTATGTGATTGGCTGATTACTGTAGATATTTGAGTGATCAAGCAGTTCAATAACTGTAAAGTCCTTGCACTTGACTACTTGTCTACTTATATTATATATTTCTTGTTTTTGTGCTGTAAAAATACAAGTGTTTACACATGTTTTATACTTCACATTTTTTAAATAAATTTCTCAATGTCTGTTCAGTAGTTCACAAGAGATGACACAATAAGGTGATTCTAATAAATAATAAAGAGCATTTATTCATCTTTAAAAATGTGGACACCAATAACACTTTATGTTGTATTACCAAAAAAAGGGGCAGTCTCCCGATTAAGCCACAACTAGGCCTTTGTTTATTTGGGACATTTAAGTAGTTTTTAGAAACATAACAAAACAAGCATTTTAAGACCAAACAATGGCAGATACGTCAGTACAAGCTTTTGCCAATTTAGACAGCTCTAACATTTATTTTAATCTAGTACTAGTCTTAAACCCTGTTCTGGAAACTGCCACTATATGTAATGTAATTATTATTTATAACATATAATATCTAAAATACACTACACTGGAAAGGTTTCTAACATCTTGTGTTAAAGTACCTTGATTTATTTCCAAACATGATGGATGATGGGATATGCTTGGCCTTGAATACCGCTATGAAGCTGAAGTCTGTGTTAAATCACTGCACTTTGGGCATTTTGAGGACCTGGGACAATTTTTTTGCTGTTTTCTGCTGCTGTTGGTGAGTTTTATCAAAATGTTCACGTCAAGTTTCTGTGAAGCAGATATAGTCTCACGACCAATTCCTACGAAATTGAAAGAGGTGGAAAATTTGTGCCAATTTGTACAAATCCGCACGACCTCACTCATACGATTTTGTATGATTTGTCTAAACCCCAATGATGGGTAGGTTTAGGGGCGGGGTTAAGTGTAGGCCATTCGTACAAATTCATACAAATTAGCCACCTTATAAAATATGTACGAATTGCCTTGAGATCAGGTTGGTGAAGGTCAAGCCAGTTCAAGGTTTTAATTTTTAACTTTGACTTGCCATCAAATCCTATTCACTCAAAAACAAAACAAAAGGCTGCAAAAGTAGACAAAGTGGCATATTTGGGACTAAAATATCAGCTAAAATATCTTCTTTTTTGTTTGAACCATTTCATAAAAGCAATGCCAAATTCATTTTGGTTTTCTGAATGCCTGCGATTACCAAAGGCCTTGCATACTGATATATCCAGGAATACAGCACTTTTGCTTCTGCAACATTGATTAAATAAACATGTATTGGCCTGATATTTACCAGACCCCTAGAGAACTGTAATGAGATAACATTTATACTAGAAGTTTGTAACCGCTAGTCTAAACAGATGGCTAAATCTGCTGGCTGCCTCAAAGTTAGAGTACCCTAATGTATGATATAGTTTGGTACTAATGGCAAAACGCTCATAAGCACAACGATTATTTGTTTGATTGTTTAATATAAACTTGCAGTCATATTAAGGAAATGCCACTGTAAAGTGTGAATTATTAATAGCATACCAACACACAAAGCACTGCACTCTGAGGTCATTTCCAAACTAAGCAGCTATTTATTTATTTATTTATTTGGTAAATGCATAAGTTTTCTGAGTGTTCAGACTTGAATCTGATGTGAAATACAACAGTAATGCGACCACACTTAAGAGTGCTTTCTCTTTTGCATCTTCTATCCTTTTCAGATCTGTCCTAATCATTTAAAAGAGCGTTTTGAGTGTAACTCCATCATTAATGCATCTCAGTTGACTGAAGTACCTCTGGCAGTCTGCCTATGCAGCACCTGCGCTGGAACACCAGAGAGTGATGTGATGAACTGATGTGTGCCAACCCCTGGGGGAAGCTCACTGCTTTTACCTTTGTTCTTGTTGTCAAATTTTCTAATTCATTTGACAGCACAACACTTGCTTACCTCTTCCTTTTAAATGAAGGCTCTGTCTTGATTCATCTTAAAGTTTCTTTTTTTTTTCAGGGCCCCATTTCACAGTCTAAAATGACAGTTACACAGAAGTTATTCAGTGCTTCTGGCAAAAATGTTTTTATGAGAGCTTGCAGACTTTTCTTCCTCTATCTCTCTCTTTCTGGTCTTGTAATAAGTAATGATTAATCAACAGGAAACGAGCATTGAACAAAAGTTAATAACCAAAACGGTTTCATCGCTAATCATTTATCATTGTAAGTTATGACAATAGACCATGATTGCATGTTTGTTCGTTTTCTGCGGCAGTAATTCAGAGGAATTTAGACTTCCAGTAATGAAAGCAGTCTTTTCAATCAGCCAAAACCTTGTCTTGTATGTTCTACTTATCTATTATATATTTTTAAATTGATCTATTATTTAGGTATCTCTATCCAAGCTGATGTGCAAAATATTGGTGTTTTAAAGGGTTACTAAGCCCAAATACATTTTTTTTATTGCGGCTGACACAGAAGCGCCGACACAGTTTCCGTTTGAATTATTGAAAAAAAGTTTTTTTTATTTTCTATGCATACAAAAAGTATTCCTATCATGTCATAAAATATCCATGTTCTCATTCTGTTTAGGCCAAATTCTGACTCTACCATTTGAATGTCTCAACAGAAATCCATGGGTGTAAATCCCGGGGGTTGTCCCCCCCTAAAATCATAATGAAAAAAAATCACACTGTCTATTGTGAAAAATACACGTACTTATACTGTACCTAAAAAAATATTGTGTAAGTGGAAATACAAACTCAAAAAATGCATTTCAAAATAGTTGCCTTCCTCACAGTGGTTTGGCCCACTGCCTACTACTATCCCAGTTCATTTCACCTACGCTAACACCTGCAAGTCAGGTATGTGACTGCGTATCTGTACATTAAGTAGTTGTTGAACTCCAGTAAGTAGGGAATTTTATTCACTTTAAATAAAGCGATTCTCTTTGATGTAGTTGATGCTGATGCGTTAATAAATTAGTTGTGGCAAAAATGCTGATTATGCTATGTTAGCGATTAAAACGTTACTCATCTATTTAACGTTAGCTTCTTTGCAATAGCTTGTTGCATAGTGCACTTCAACTAACACGCCAAAGCCGTTTCCCATGCATTATTATATTTGTGGTGACTTGGCATAATGTTAACATTAACGGCAGACATCCCAAGTCTCCCAGATGATCCAGGAGTCTCCCGTATAATGATAGTGCCTCTCTGATGCCCGCAAATTGTATAAAATACCCCAGAATCTTGACCAAGCGGGCAAGCGCGACATTAATGTCTGCATGGTGCATCTTAAAATGCGCACATAATGGTGCACTCACACCGGATGCGAATTGCGCGATAAATCGCACTATTCGTGCGTAGTTAGACGCGTGAACATTTTGAGTTTACTCGCTTCATTCGCGCGTGCAACAGACGCGAATTCGCGGCATGACAGGGGCTTCTGCCAGGCGTGCATGTGAACTGTGTGTGTGCGTGCCTGTTTATAGCGTGTGCTAGACAGAGAGCTTCCTGATTGGTTTCTTAAGCAAAATTAGCCAATCAGCTTTGAGTATGGGCGGGCTTAAATTTTTTTTCTCGTGGACCTAAGTTATCAGTTCACTGCAGCCTACGAGATTGTCGTGGCAGCGAGAGAGATTCGACTGTAAACTTCATAACAAACATTGCAATAGTTTTAAAGAAAAAATCTGCCTTTACATTAAACCAGAGAAAAACGTATAACTTAAAATAACCCTGATGCAGTCTCCATTCTACAATAATCATAGCAGCAAGGTTTTCCTCAGTTTTTCAGTGAAATATGACTGAAATACTTTTGGCCCTCCCAAATATTGTTTGCAAGAAATTTTATGTTATTGTCCCCCCTACTGTCAAATGAAATTTACGCCCATCCAGAAATCGAGACTCATCAGACAAGGCAACATATTTCCAGTCTTCAACTGTCCAATATTATTGAGCTTGTGCAAATTGTAGCCTCTTTTTCCTAATTGAAGTGGAGATGAGTGGTACCTGGTGGGGTCTTCTGCTGTTGTAGCCCGTCCGCCTCAAGGTTGTGCGTGTTGTAGCTTCACTAATGCTTTGCTGCATACCTTGGTTGCAACGAGTGGTTATTTCAGTCAAAGTTGCTTTTCTATCAGCTTGAATCAGTCAGCCCATTCTCCTCTGAATCAACAAGGCATTTTTGCCCACAGGACTGCCGCACACTGGGTGTTTTTTTCTTTTCACACTATTCTTTGTAAACCCTAGAAATGGTTGTGCGTGAAAATCCCAGTAACTGAGCAGATTGTGAAATTCTTAGACCGGCCCGTCTGGAACCAACAACCTTGCCACGCTCAAAATTGCTTAAATACCCTTTCTCTGCCATTCCGACATTCAGATTGGAGTTCAGGAGATTGTCTCGACCGGGACCACACCCCTAATTCCATGTGATTGGTTGATTAGATAATTGCATTAATGAGAAATTGAACAGGTGTTCCTAATAATCCTTTAGGTGAGTGTATATTTTTACCTATAAATAATTATATGAATAAATGAACTTGCTTTCAGTAAACAGAACAGACACACATACGTTTATGCACACACACATGTAGGCTACGTACATATGTTTGTACCTGTACACACAAACTCTATTTATATATAGATCCCGCACACACACACGAATACATTCATATTCATAACGCAGGGTCATAGATCTATCCATGACATAACTAGAGATCTTTTTGTGTCTGAATGGGCATTTATAGGCCAAACAGATTCAAAATGGTCAAAACATGATCTACATATGCAAAAGCCTCTAAAAGCTGAATATAAAAAATAATAGTACTGAGTGAATGCTTTCCACACATAGTTTATGTTCATCAAGTACTTTCACTTCAAAGGTGCTGAGAAGTACCAGTACTTGCATAGAAATCTATACAAAATAGCCAGAAAGAAATGCTTATTTGAAGAAAAATGTCTGACGTGCTAGAGGCTTTTGCATCTGAAGTCTTCATATATGATCTCTATTGTCTCTAATCCTTCTGTTTATGACGATTGTCTTTTTTTTTTTTTTTGCCGTAATACACCTAGAACACGGAGAGCTGTAAAAATGTATCTTTGGCAGGAAGCGTTGTAACCTAATTAACAAGATATCTCATTAATAGCCAGGAAAGACTAAGTTTAGAGGTGGGATTTTGTTGATACAATCTACATAGAAATGTTTAATATTAAAGAACGGGTCACCCAGTCTTTTATCAAATATCGTCTGCCATCGATTGGTATTTATTCTCACTCCCAGATCTTGTCACACTGTTATTCCAGAGTTTTCAGCGATAAAGGAACGTTCTGTTTGCTTGATTTAACGGCAGGCTGTGGGCCAGCCTACTGAAGGGAGTTTTATGGAGAATGAGAGAGTGAGGTTTTTATCGCTTCACCTGAGTGATGGGGCTGCATGATAAAGAACCAACGATGATTTGTTTTCCAGCATTTCCCATTCCGTCACTCTCACTCAGTGCAGGAAATGTACGAGTTATTCTGCATCAACACCTAGGTAATTAGCTGTGCGAGGCTTAAACCATTTGCTTCATCTTTTTTTCCATAAGTAGTTGGGTAGTGAGAGCCTACACAATTACACTGACATTTTTCAAAATAATCTTGTGTTATTACTGTCAGAAATATGTTCACTCAGAAGATATTCTTTTGTCATTTTAGGGCATTTTCAGACCAGCAGATCATTTGCTGAACGTGAAAGAAGATATTTTGAATAATAATGGCAACCAAACAGCTGCTGGTAGCCACTGACTTTTATATTATGGAAAATAAAATTCCTATGGAAGTCAAAGGTTACCAGAATTATTAATAAAAAGCTCAAACAGAGGAAAGAAATTCAGGTTTGGAGCAACATGAGAATGAGCAAATTAAAACAAAATCTTACATTTTTATCCCTTTTACAGTGTTACATTTTTGTCTTGATCTGAGGCGCTTTCACAGGGCAAAATTTTCAAGCCTATATCAAAATGTGTTAATGCAAGTCTTACGTGAGTAAAACTGTCCTCTCATCAAGATGATCTGACATGTTAGCACCACTGGATATTACACAAACACATAGCTGAGATATGTATTCCCTTTTGCGGGAATCAAGGCTTTGTTAGGATTATTACAATCCACCTGTTTTGAAGAAGAGCAATTAGATTACATTTTAGGATCAAGAGGCACTTTTCAACTGCGCAAAAATGTGATTAGAATTAGAGACTGCTGCTTTTTACATACCACTTTTCCCATAATGAATTATGAGGCCGCTTATTTTTTTGGTCAGTTGAGTTGCAGCTCTTTTTACCTCCAAGTTATAGGTTATAGGCTAGTTTTATATGAGTAATAGTTCAATAATGTAATAATGTACATTATTATTTAAATATGATCTTTTTATCTGACATCTTGACGCAAATATCAATAGTGAAAGAGTGAATAAATAATTGAAATCAGTATTGTAAACTGGACGATTCAAGAATAAGATCTGATTCAGTAGAAACAGAAGACATTCTCAAATTGGTTATTTTTCTTAGGAATGTGGAAAGGACAGGTTGTGTGGATGTCAAGATTTTCACCAACTAACCACACAGAGTCAGTGGCCTGACTTGGACCCCCATTAGAGGCTTTTCAGCCAATTGAACCTAATAAAACCGGTGGCGAAGCCTAATGTTTTTACTCTGGCTGCTTAGGTTAGCCAACTAGAAAAAGATAAACCAACATTATGAAAGCAAACAAAATAACAACTCAAGAGGCAACATACAAAAAATCTTCATCTTATCTGTGTTCAGTGAGAATGGTGAGAACGTTGTATCTTGTCCTAGCTTTTCTGGTTTCCCTTTTTGAATGATAAATATAGACTGCTGCCACTTACTGGTATGGAGAGTTATTAGGAGTTCAAGCACGTAATGCTGAAACCCACTTGTAATTGTTAAGATTTTCAAAGATCAGCGTTCTGACCTAAAAGTGATTGGGCAAACAGAGGCCTGAAACTTTGAGATATGATAGCACCCACCCCATCTACAACATCACAAATGCTAACCCTGATCGTCCTGACGGGGGCACTACACATAACTCTTAAAACGTTATGATTGGGTGGGTGAGATACACAAAGACAAAGTTCATATCATATGATGGGGTGGGGCATAGATATCCTCTGATATCCTATAAAGGCACATGTAGGACTCATTTAATTACTAAAATAGAACTTTTCACAAGATTTGCTTTTGGATTTATATTTACATATTGAAAAGAAACACTGTTTTACGAATTCATCTGCATTGAGAAATCAGATTATGCTACATTGTGATTAAACAAAAAAACTGAAAGCGTCTTATAAATTGTTGAAAACGGAAGACTTGTAGTGAGGGTGTCATTTATTATATGGATTTATATATGCAAAATTAATCTGTGTATGTGTGTGTGTGTCACGCTCAGACAATACGGGAGACAGGAAATGGGTTTTTAAGTGAGTTTTTATTCAACAGAAAGTCAACTTCATCTTCAGCGAAGCAATGCAGAAAAAC
>JAUMHG010000034.1:3367879-3383625 GCA_032359395.1 Enteromius anoplus
AGTCTGTGTTGTGTTGGAATTTGACCTTTTTTCAGTCGTCTTTTGCAAACACTTGATTTATATAAGAAGTAGGAAACAAAAGTGTTTGAGACTCACAGTATGTTAGGTCCATGTACTGAACTGTAATTATTTAACCACGCCAAGGTAAATTCAGTTTTCCATTCTATGGAACCTTTGAGATCCGAACTAATTCAAACAAACTGTTTTAGAACCATTGCTAAAATACTCTAATATTAAATGCATATTTTGTGAGAATGACAGTGTTTTCTGACCTTAGACAGATTTAAACATGTTGTAGGAGACTCCAACACAATATTAGCACACTTTTAAATCCCATATGACTTGCTCTTTAACAAGTAAATGTTTTACTTTTCTAACTTTTCTAACAGCTAGAGTTTATAATCAGCGATTTAGTAATCAAGCAACACCATACTATGATTTAATTGTACATAAGATCAGCTGTGCAGCTTTAATGGCTGTACTCATGCCTCAGAGGTCAAGATCTGCTGGTTTCAAAGCATTTTACTAGCTAGTTAGTTTAATTGCTACTGTCAAAACTGTCACTTTGGGGGGGATTTTGTTGTTGTTGTTTTTCTTTAACAACTAGGGGAAAAAAACAAAACATTTTCAGAGAGCCAGGTCCTCTATGTGGCTATTATTGTTTCTAAACTGTGCATTGCAGACCTCCTAAAGAGTGTCATCTCTCAAAAAGTTATGTCCATTTTTATCACATCCATAACCTAAGTGGATTTCTCGATTTAAAGTGGAGGGAAACTTGGCTAGATTGACATCTGGACTGTACCCGCAGGGGGTTCAGGTTATTATGCATAATAATAGTTCCACATTCTAGTGATTTTTTTCACAGTGAAGTTACATTTAACATTTTCACTGCAAATGTCACATCTGTTGAGATGGAATTGTTCTTTATCTGTACCTGACTGCTGTTCAGTTATTATTGTTTCAAAAATTACCTTCTTTTTGAACCTTCAGTAAAAGTACACGGAGGCACTGTTTAATCTAGTATATCTAGTGATCTCTAATTTCTTCAAGGAAACATAGAAACCACTCCTTTGTCCACTGGTCTTGACATTGGATAGTGTTACTTAAGAAAATGAACAATTCACACGCTATTTCTTCAAATATTTAACACATTTTTACTCTTGTTTCCTTTTCTATATGTGATGCGCTGCTTTTAGTATATCTTCTAATCAAACATCTCAGCTGCACATTTTAATTCCTAAAGACCAACACAATCTCATGGCACTTCATGCAATATAATGGTACAATATTTGTACATTTAATTTGTGAGTTTTCATACACTTCCATCCCAGTGACGGTTATGTTTAGGGTTGGTCTTTCAACCTTGCTTTTTGTAAAAAACAACAACAACAGACTCAGGAATAAAATACTACTCCAGCAAAAATGAAAGTTCTGTCATGATTTAGCTACTATCAAGCAGGGCAACACCTTTAAAAGGATTAGTTCACCCCAAAATGAAAATTATGTCATTAATCCCTCATGTCTTTCTAAACCCATAAGACCTTCTTTTAACTTTAGAACAAAGATATATTTTAATGAAATCTGAAAGCCATCTGACCCTCAGCAAAACAAATGAATTTTCTTAGATCCAGAAACGTAGTAAAACATCAGTAAAACACTCCATGTGATCAGTGGCTCAACTTTAGTTTTGCGATGCTAGAAGAAAACGTCTCAGGTTATGAATATAACCCTGTTCCTTGAAGGAACGAGACGCTGCGTCGAAGAGACGCTTTGGGAACGCCTTCAGCGTGATGACTCTGAACAGTGTGTTGAATCAGCCAATGATGAATTGGGACATCAGTGGCGGGTGACGTCACTGGCCAGGAAGCATAAAAGCACATGGAATGCCAGCTGGCAAACAGCTCCTGTCGTTCAGCAGAGCGCCAACAGGGGATTCAAGAGTGTGGCTCCGAGACGCAGCGTCTCGTTGCTTCAAGGAACAGGGTTATATTCATAACCTGAGACGTTCCTTTTCAGGAACTCGAGCTTCGTCGATGAGACGCTTTAGGAACGAGATGCCCACGCCTCCAGACTTTTTAATTCCCTTCCTAGTTTGTGATTGTACACATCTAGGTCAAGAGAACAGCAGACCTTGTTGCACGTAAGTCGAGTCCATAAAATCTGATGAATGTGAGCATTGCAAATGTTGGCCATGGAGACCCCAGAAAGTAGGGCCTTCGAGGCCGTCACACCACGGGTTGAGTGAGCTCTGACTCCTAGCCTAGGCGGGAGACCAGAGGACTCATAAGATAGGTTTGATGGCATCCACAATCCAGGCTTAAAGTTTGTTTAGTTGCTGGTAGCCCCTTCTTAGGAGGACCGAAGCATACCAGCAACTGATCTGATTTTCTCCACAGGGCAGCTCTGTGGACTTACTTGTCCAGTGCTCGCACTGGACAGATACAGTTCAGTTTTTCCTGACCAGGCTCCCTGAAGGGAGGTGGGTTAAAGGCCTGTAGGCACCTTCAGAGTGTAACCCGCTTGTCCTGGTGCACTCTCGCCAGAACTCCAGGAAGCAGAGCAATCGGGGGAAAAGCGTACAGACTCAGCCTCTGCCATGTCTGCACCATGGCATCCAGTCCCGCAGGAGCTGGATGAACTAGAGAGCACCAGAGGGGACATTGCGCGTTCTCCTGAGTTGCGAAGAGGTCTACCTCTGCTCTGTAGAATACTCTCCAGATCTGCTCCACCACCTCTGGGTGGAGCATCCATTCCCCGAGCCTCAGCCCCTGCCTCGGCAGGATGTCTGCCTCTATATTTAGGCGCCCTGGAATATAGGTCGCTCTCAGTGAGAAAAGGGTCTGGTGTGCCAGCTTGTACAAGGGGCGCGGCCGCAGACCGCCTTGGTGGTTGATGTAAGATACAACAGTCGTGTTGTCGGTGCGTACAAACACGTGTCGATCTCTTATGTCTGTGAAGAAGTGCTTGAGTGCTAAAAATACAGCTAGCATTTCTAGACGATCTATATGCCAGGTTATCTCTCATGATCGCTCCCCAACCTGTGAGGGATGCATCTGTCGCTAGCATAATGCGGCAACCTGGATCTCCCAGCACTGGGCCCTGATTTAGAAACAAAGGTTTCCTCCTCATGTCCAAGGCACGTACAGTCCGGCACATGACACATTGATCATGCGAAAGGGATTTCCCCTCAGGGATATGCCTTTGTTTCTGAGCCACCACTGTAAGGGTCTCATGTACAGCAGACCAATAGGTATTACGTTGGATGCAGCTGCCATCAGACCCAGCAGTTTTTGTAACTGCTTGACAGTGAGTGACCGGCCTTCTTGTACTCTCGCGACAGTGGTTAGGATCAAAACTACTCAAGCAGGTGTCATACGAGCCTGCATCGTGGTCGAATCTCACACCACGCCTAGATAAATACTTCTCTGAGCTGGAGAAAGTACACTTTTCTTGGCGTTTAGTCTTAACGACATCTCGATGCCTGTTCCCCTGTCCACCATAGCTGCCATTGCCGATGGCGCTGGCCGTTTCTTTGGTGGCATGTAATGAGAGGTCAGCGGTTCTCCTGAGCTCTTTGATGTCTTCTGAGCTCACTTGCTCGCCCTCATCCAGCTCTTTCAGCAGGTCAGCCTGGTATGCCTGCAGCACACTGATCATGTGCAGACATGCACCAGCCTGACCGGCTGCTGAGTACCCCCTGCCTACTAATGCTGAAGTTGTTCTTAGCAGTCTAGTAGGCAGGGCCGGAGCTTTCAAAGACGTTGCCAGGTCGGGTGAGAGATAGCCCGCAAGCGTCTGCTCAACCCGCGGCAACGCCTTTTAGCAGCTCTCAGCCATTCCGGTCACATTTCCATAGAATTCCGATGCTGGTACGAATACTCTGACTGAGAATGGCTTTTTCCACAATTTTGCCACCTCGGTGTGCAAATCGGGAAAGAATGGAAGGCTCCGCTTTGAAGGTGGTGAGCGCATTTTTAGATAACGTTCATCTAATTTGCTTTTTCGGCTTTTACTAAGACCGGCCACTCGATATTAAGTTTTTTGCAACTGCACGAGTCACCACCTCCAAAAGCTCCTCGTACTGGAGTGACCGTGGTCTCCTCAGCGCTCTCCATCTCCTCAGCCTAGGATGGGGAGAGAAGCAGCGCTGCGCCTTGGCCAGGGGAAGTAGCAGAACGCGCTTCCTTACTGGCTCTAGCGGCACCCGACTCCGGTGAAGGGGATCAAGATAGGGATGAACCCGTCTCAGAATCCTCCACCGATAGCTCATCTTGGAGATCGAGCTGCGATCCCCATGAACGCCGTCGCCGCTCTGCCTCGGCGAGAGCGGGTCCGATGCCGCGAGGACCGCTTAGGAAGGCTCCCTCCCTCCCGCTATAGCTCTCTCACACGGGCTTGCACAAGCCCTGTATTGCCTGCTTTCACCCCTTAAAGATTTTTCTCTTGATTTCAACATGTTTTTACTATTTTTCTTTTCGTTTTTCTTTCACACTTTTTTTTTCACACAGAGACACTTTCTTTTTCTTTCTATGGCTATTTTTCATCAATCACACAGACACAGAGCTTTGCTTAAAAGACAGAAAGCTGTTTGCCAGCCGGCATTCCATGTGCTTTTATACTTCCTGGCCAGTGACGTCACCCGCCACTGATGTCCCAATTCATCATTGGCTGATTCAACACACTGTTTAGAGGCGTCACACTGAAGGCGTTCCCAAAACGTCTCGTCGACGCAGCTCGAGTTCCTGAAAAGGAACTTTTTTGGTGCAAAAAACTAAACAAAAATAAAACAATTTACTCAACCTTTCTTCTCCCCGAAGTTACGTCTGCCTCCATTTTGGAGAGTATCACAACGAAACGCATAATGAGCACAGTAATACAGTAATCAGCCTTGTTTACTTTCAGGCACATGCATGAACACAGTCTGTAGGTGTTTGAACTACTGATGTCACATGCTGTTTACCAATGTATTTACAAAGTTTCTGGACCTTACGGGTCTTATGGGTTCTGAACGACATGAGAGATAGTAATTAATGACAGAATTTTAATTTTGGGGTGAACTAACCCTTTAATAACTTGATTCTTATGTGTCATGTGACATCATGACACCAACAGCTGTAAGCTTTGATGTTACTGTTCTGTCAACATATTTTCTTTACAATAATAATAATAATAATAATATAAAACTCTTATAGTAGCTAATGTGAAGTATATTTTACTAATCTAAAGAATCAGTTTCCACTATAAAAGACATTTGAGATGTTATAGAACCATACCAATAAATAAAAGAGTGTATGAAACAATGCTTTTTAGTGCAAAATATATTTCTACTCTGTGCTGTCATAAAAAAGAAAATGAAAGTTTTTTTTTCTTAGACGGAACTATTTAAGTGTAGTACAGACAGTTAAATTATTTTAGAAATGAACATTGTATCACCATTCACTCAGCCTCATGCTGTTCTAAATAATGTTCTTTCTTCTGCGAGATACAGAAGAAGAATGTTTCAGTTTGAAAATCAGTGGGGTCCAAAAAGTACAGAATTCTAGTGGTTTAATTCAAGCATTCTAAATACAATCACAGAAGTAAATTGGTTATTCACTTAAAATAATTTAAATCACAGATCACACACAGTGAGGAGAACTGGCCCCCGACTGAGCCTGTTTTTTTGGGGGTTTTTTTTGGGTCCTTTCTGGTGGAGTTTTGGTTCCTTGCTGCTGTCGGTTGCTTAGTTGGGGACACTTAATTTCCAGCAATATCGTTGACTTGATTACACAGATACTGAGCTGGACAGTGGCATCACTGAATTCAATAATGAACTGCCTTTAACTAAAAAACTAAAAAGTGTTTACTATTGTCCTTTTAGTATTGACACATATTTTTAATCATATCTGTATTGTTAAAAGCGTTGTAGTATAAATAATGGTTATTTGACTCGACAGAGCCTTAAGAGTCTACCTACAATATTGCTGCATCAAGTTCTTGCCATGATTCTTCAGGAACTCAATTTAATGTCATGCACACAACCGTATAGCCCTGCAGTGACCCAACACCTCAAATCTGTTTTCTGGAGATAGAAGGACCCATGCATCTTTGGTTGAAAGAGAGAGAAAAGTATTTCCTCCATAACGGAAGACATACCTCTGCGACTGGTTCATCTATGCCGGCTGAGTTACTGAGGTGCAGGAGATGATTACCACACAAATAACTACAGGGACTGAATCCCTCTGCTCTGCAGGCGGCAGGAGAAAAACAACGAAAGAAGCGGAGCAACAAAGAGACAAGAAGGAATGGGGAGTAGAGGGTAAAGTGAGGAACAGAGAGTGAAATGAACAGTCAGAAGGAATGGGAAATAGGGGAAAAGGGAAGAGTAAGGCAGGGCAAAGGTTTAGGAACATTTCAATTACTGTGTAAACAGACAACAAAGACCCAGAACACTGGAAACTATAACAGTCTTTAGCCTCGAGGGAAACTCATTTCCCCTCTTCAACTCTGCTCTTCACAGAAATAATGTCAGAGACACACAGAGCAAACATTTGATGTTCTGCCTCTGCTGACAGACTTTCATTACATCTGAAATTATCTTCAAAAGCTTGAGGGTAATGAATTGCCCGTAAAGATTAACTGTGAGCAACTTTTCCAAGAGCGGAGATCGCTTTTTAAGGTTTCGTGGAGAATATTTCGAAGTGTCCAGAGTATTTTTAATTTCACTTTAATTAATGTTGTAATTGCTTTTGTAATTGGTTGGAGCTTCACTTGGAGTTTTAGGTCACACACAGCGAGTAGTTCACCGATTCTTCAGACATGGGACAGACCATGACACACAACTTAACCTGCCTTTCATTATTATTATTTTTTTAAATGGCAAATCTTTCACTGTGAAATTAATCAGAGATGATCACTAGAGTGTTGTTAACAGAAAGGTACAATTTCATTGGATTTGCTTTATTTAATTCACGTGATGAAAGCCAATTTTTACTCTTCTTATTACTCTTAAGCATGTATAAAGCACAACTGTCTGTAATATTGCTCAAGAATGCTTCTTGAGCATCAAACCATTATATTACAATGATTGCTAAAACTTTGTGTGACATTGAAGACTGAATTACTGCTTGGTGGAGATTACATTTTAAGGTACAGTACACAGTTACATTTTTCAACTCTATAAATTGTCAACACTCACAGATTTTTTGTGACATTGATCGTGTGACAACTGCTTGTTCACTGAAGGTCATATGCTCTATGGAAACAAAAGGGAACACACCATTTCTGACAATTTTCAGTTAAGCTTTTTACTCAAGTTGTTATGCTTATAACATATTGTAATTATTAATAAAAATGCATTATATAAAAAAAATGCAAAGTAGAGTAATTGTGCTGGTTTTGAACTTTCAAAGCCCACTGTATCTGACAGGAACGCGTTTGAAATATGAATAATACCAGACCATATACGGTAACGCTATATCTAAAATGTATCACACGTTTGGAAGTCAAAACATTTCCAATTAAAAATCCAGCAGAGTAGCACTAAAATAAAACCACGATACTCCAGCACTTCCAGACAGCCCATGCATGATTGATTTAGTCTCTTTGTGAATATGAAGCAGTTCTCCTCTAATACTTCCTTTTTTTCTCCACAAATCTAATATATTCTGGGGGGTTTTATCTCATCATTTTGTAATCAATGCTTTTGAGACTCTTTTAATCACAGTGCACAGCAGAAAAGAGAGCTCTGGTGTTCTGTTAATATTAATTGTAAATTGTATGCGTGTAGGCTATAGCCTTATATATATGAAAATAATTGTATTTAATGTTACGTAATTTTGGAAGATGTTATCAAGTTGTTACTAATTTCCCATAAGATACTAAAAAAAGGAAGGAAAAGTATTTTTGAAGCTATTAAAACAGCTGGTGTCTCAGACTACCATCGGAACATGATCGTTAACGTACACTAAACTTACAGCAAGTGACTTAACTTATTTAAATTCTGTTACTTAGAGGAAACAAAACCATATCATAAGACAATTGTCTAGGGCATATTCTCCAACAAAAAGAAGTGAATGCGCAGAAGGAGGGGCATACCGGGTGAGAGAAACAGAGAAAGGGTGGAGGCACGAGAGTTATGCTTTATATGTATCGCTCAGTGTGAAAGTGTTAAGGCAGGAGATGCGCTCGTGGGGAAACCGGCATTCATGCTCCATCATATTTTACAGCCGATCAAGACCGAGAGAGCACCCAACCTGATCCCCCCGAGAGAACAGAAGGATCTAAAGAAATCTCACTTCTTATTCCTGCGAAAAGCGTTTCCCACAGAACATTTTTTCCCCCACCTCTGTCAGATGTGCGTCAACTTCTTCCATTGCGTGCCAGCGTGGATTTGGGAAGGCGCGCGCACCTGCTTTCACCTGACGTGAGAAAACAATTTATCGACATTCTCTAGACGTGTTCCGAAAAGGATCGCTCTCCTGGGCGGACAGTTGCTCGGAGGATTTCCAAGTGCCGTCTTTTATATTTTACTCCGTGTCTCGGATAGCCCAAGAGTAACTCATGTCAGGTAGTGCCTGCGCCTCTTTCCGAAATCTGTGTGATGTTAACTTGAGCTCGCCGTTTGAAAACACCTATTATTTTGAGTTGCAGGACACAACGGGGATTTCCGAGGAGGAAGCATGTATGGCTGAAGGATGTGGGCTCGGAGCGTTGGTAGACCGCCTGACCTGATGCTCCTATGGGAGGGGATGGTGAACTGTCTCCGCTGGGCTTGTGTGCTCGTCTCTCTGGCCGTGTATGTGAGCTCCGCGGAACCTCTCGGATGGCTGCTGTCCGATAAAGGTCCTTTTCATCGCTCTCAGGAATTCATCGAGTTCACCGAGCGATACCAACACGGTTTTACAACCAGATACAAAATATACAGGTAAGACAGAAACAGCAATGTGTGACAGTGTGAATCGTGTCGGTTCCTGTGAGGTCAGGGTCAGATTCCAGCACCCCTTTACCCTTTAAATCGTTCTTAGGTGTCTTTTTAACCCAGGCTGGAGTGCTGCTGTAGTGAATATCAGCATGACTGAATCGCCTTAAGCTCGAACCCACAGGTGACTTGAATCTACTGATAAAAAAGAGTTGCTTCTATTCCTATCACATTCTTATACAGCAGTTCTATAAATAATACATTTTGAGAACTATTTCTTTTCTGCCAATATAACTAGTTCCAAAAGAAGCCAAAGCTTCAAGCACTGAAGCTGGAAAATGATTACAGATAGTGTCTATCTTAGCATTATTATAGCCTTCCAAACATGACTTTCTGTGCACCCCTTCTGCTGAAAATTGTCTTAAGCCAAGCAGCCAATCAGATTAGGGCTTGCCAGATCAAGAAAGTGCTACCCATTTTTATTCAATATGCAACAAACAGACTTGAGGGTGCCGTCATTTGCCTTGTTTCTCTCTTGTGATACGAAAACCCACCATACACTGTTACACAGTTTGTCAAGTGGTGGCGTGACAACATTCCTAATGTTTGCTGAAGTATTTGTTCTCATGGGCTCACATATTAGCCATAACAAAACAACCCATTACACAATTCTGTATAACATCCCTGGTGGAAAGACGTCAAGTATCATAAACTCAGAAATCACCAATAAATACCTTCTCCAAACAATAAGTAATAATGCATAAAACACACCTCCACAGTCTTCTCGAAGCCTTGCAGCCGAACTCTAGATTATTATTAGTGTCATTTTCCTCTTGATCTCATCTTCATTTATGCCTCTGGTTTCTGCTTCTGATTGCAAAATAGCTTGTGGCTTTTGATTACATGGTGCCCTCAGGTCTGCACCGCAGGCTCTCAGAGAGCTCTCCAGTAAAGGAGCGTTTTGCCCTCTCTGGTTTGTCAGTGGTGATCAGTGGCTTAGGTGCTCAACACTAGTGCTCATCAGGCACCTCATCTGATACTTACACCATCCCTCGTTGGGCTGATTGGTGATAATGACATCCTCCATTCCCTTCATGATTGTTCTCTGGATAGGGCCCTTCATGTGAGTGATTGGATTGGTTCCCATGAGTTTTAAACTCTGTCACTAGTATAGAGGGCTGTGGTTTAATTGCTAATCTCTAAAGAGAAATTTCTTCAGCTAAGGTTGGGGAAACTTCTGTGTTTTCTCTGGTGTGGGGACTAACAGCCTTGTAATGGAGATAGGGAATGTGGCAAATAGGATGAAAGAAAATAATAAATATTGATCTAATAGTGTGGTCTTGCAGAACCTGAGAAGAAGAGGCATGTTTTTTTTGCTTGCCGTGCAATTTGTACACTGCCTGGATACCAGTAACTGGATTTGTATATAAATTATGAGATATTTTCCCATAAGGCGAACAGTGCTGGCTACAAATCGGATTTGCTGTCATTTGACACTGTGATATTAAATGATCTTTTACTGAATGCAATGCATGAAAAGACAGATATAAACTAGTATTCAAAAGTTATGGGTCTGGAAGATTTTTAAACATGTATGTCTCTTATATTCACCAAGGATGCACATATATGATCTAAATACAGTAAAAACAGTAATGTTATGAAATATTATTAATATACATTTAAATTACTGTTTTATGTTTGAATATATTTTGTAATGGATTCCTATGATGCAAAGCTAAATTACTTGCAAATTAGCTGCATTAATGGATTAATTCTGGCAATTATTTTATCACACATTAAAGCAGTTTTTATTATTATAAATGTCTGTTGCTCACTCATTGGCTCTGAATGCACATACAAACAAACCAGGGGTCACAGGAGGAGTGGGATGGTGGTCAGTACTGGCTTGGGATGGGTGTCATCACACGTCTCAACTGAGTGCATTTGGGGTGGTGCTGCAGCACTCACGTAAAGCGTCCATGACCTCATAAGTGGGAAATAAAACAGATAAATAGATAAAAAATTGTGCTAGATAGGAGTATCTTGGGCTCAGTTTAAGACCACTGGGCCTAGCATGAGTATCTCCAGCATCTTGCACACACAAGTCTCTACCCACTCACCCATCAAGTGTTGATAATGCAGGTCTCTGCTCGGAAGGTGAAGCTAAAGGCAAAAAGGACTTGAGTATGTCATTCTTAATTGCCTGGTATGAATGTATTATAATTTTTTATTTTACAGATATATGATAATGAACTTGGAATTTGATGCTTAAAATGAGTGTTTCCACACACAAAAATAGTTTCGAAATATTGAGAAGAAAAAAAAACAAATAAATACCGAAAAGTTTAACATTCTCTCTCAAATTTTGCTCCAGTGTTTAGGGACGCACAAGTGGGATGCTTTGTTTGAAGATCTACCATCTGAGTGTTAGCTTCAGGGAATGCAACAAATTCTGTCAGACTGGATTAGAACAGAATATCAGATGACTAAACTTTGAAACGGAGCTCGCTTTCTGCGTAATAATAGATGCAAATGTATTTAAATAGGAAGAAACTAGATTCCCTTCTCCATCCACAATACCTATTTCATAGTTTAGTGGGTGTACAGTATGCATTTTAGTTTGCAGTACTTCCTTTAGTCAAGCATGGGATCGCTGTTATTCTGTGTGAGGGCGTAATCAGATAATAGTTCTGAAAGGAAATGTAACCGACATTATAACACACACCGTGCCACCTCAGCATTTGGTTAGAGCAGTTAAGCAGACATTTACAAGCCTTACCTTGTATAACGTACTAATATGCACATTTCGAGTTGCACAGGCACCACACAGAGTTTAAAGGAGGATCTTAAGGGATTATATCCTCACATTTCTTTTTAGAAATGTAGAGATTGTAGAAATGTGCTCAGATTGGGCACCTGGCTCCCTGTGGAGGCTCTTCAAGCCCCTAAACAATGAAATACCACCTACCGGCCTGGCTGCTCTGTTGAGCCCAAAAGAGCTTTTTGGAACAGGAATAGAGCAAACAAACATGGAGAGAGGGACAGATGTGGAGAAGAGCCAGATTGAGGAGAGGGCGACTTGAATGTGACTGT
Organism: Enteromius anoplus; assembly: GCA_032359395.1. Classification (NCBI taxonomy): domain Eukaryota; kingdom Metazoa; phylum Chordata; class Actinopteri; order Cypriniformes; family Cyprinidae; genus Enteromius; species Enteromius anoplus. Next base: position 3,379,872 of record JAUMHG010000034.1, read on the forward strand.
AATGACTCATGTGCTGATTATTGTGCTCCAGTATCAGCTCATACAACGTCTTATGTAAATGATTATGAACTCACAGGGAGTTTGGCCGATGGAAGGTCAACAGCCTCGCTGCGGAGAGACAAGATGGCAATGGAGTGGCCGTGCCCTTTGACCCGGACTTTATCCATAACATCAGACTTCTGGGGAGAAGACCAAGCCTGCAGAAAATTACTGACACCATCATTAAGAAATACGGGACTCATTTCCTGCTCTCTGCCACTCTGGGAGGTAAGAAAACTATAATACGTGCGAGCTAGTTATTATCCCTGCAAAATAGATTTTCATTCTTGCCTTGTTCCTGAGTTGGAAGGACATCTTTATATAGTCTCAGTCGAGTCTGATGTGACATTATGCATTATTGAACACTGGGGTTAGTGTTGTCTGATGGGTATGACACCTTTAAGTTCAGTTCCTAGATTAACTTAATAGGTCAAACGACAAACTCAGAATTCACCCCGTTTCATTTATTAATGTACAATGTACCATAGAAAAAAAAGGGCTTGTCTTTGTAACCTTTCATTAAAAATGCAGTTTTGTTAAACTAAAACGCCTCTGAAGTGACTTGCCTTTAAGGCTGATGTCACCTAGGCCAGTTGTTCTCAAACAGGGGACAGTTGTAATAATAATAATAATAATAATATACTAAAACAGTCTAACTTGATAAAAATGATAAACACAATCAAGAATTAGTAATGTTCTTCTGAAGATCAATTGACACTATAATCACACTTGTGTCAATCACAACAACAATCTTTATGAATTGTGCTTATAAAAGTATTATTAGTTATGGTTTTGCTAATACTGTGTTTCCGTACATAGGGGGTCTTCGTATATTGAGTATTCATAAATTAGAAATTATAGGCCTTGAGTCAAAAACGGTGATAACCACTGACCTATAGGCCAGGTAGGCTGTTAGTTAATAGATAATGCAAACGCATAGCTGATATTCTTTTACACTCTTGTTGTAGGTAATTTAGCCCTTCTAAAATAGTCAACTCAATACATGCAATGTGTAATTTACAGCAATAATAACCACATGCTTCCTTTACACCTGCCTGCAAAAACATTTCTTAATTTATGATTTTCATGTTGTTTTATATTCATTTTGAACACACTGATCTACAACCTGAATTCCGGAAATGTTGGGACGTTTTTCAAATTTGAAAATATTTTATTCACAATAGAACATAGATAACATAAATGTTTACACTGAGAAACTGCATAATTATATGCTCAATATATATATACATTTGATCATTTATCATTTTATGTTGTTTTTGCTGCAGTATGTGATTTAGCATTGTCCTGCTGAAATACACAAGGCCTTTCATGAAATAGACATCATCTGGAGGGGAGCATTTGTTGCTCTAAAACCTTAATATACCTTTCAGCATTTCTAGCGCCTTCCATAACATGCTGTATGCACCCCCATACCATCAGAGTTACTGGCTTTTGAACTGAATGCTGATAACACGCTGGAAGGTCTCCCTTCTCTTTAGTCCAGAGGACACGGCGTCTGTGATTTCCAACAAGAATGAATTATAAATGAGCCTTGTCCTACAGGACACAACAGGCTTCTTGACCATGTTTACACATGGTTTCCTTTTTGCATGATAGAGCTTTAATTGGCATCTGCAGGTTGTGTTTACCGACCATGGTTTCTGGAAGTATTCCTGGGCCCATTTAGTAATGACAATGACAGAATTATGCAGATGAGTGATAGTGTCATCTGAGGGCCCGAAGACCACAGCCATCCAACAAAGGTCTTCTACCTTGTCCCCTTAATGCAGTTGCGAATAACATTGGTTCTTATAATTTGAAAGTCTTTTAGTTTTCAATTTATTTTATTAAAAAAAAAGAAACATCCCACATTTGCGAAATTCAAATTGTATAGGACAGACTTTTTTTTTTTTTTTTTTTTAATCTTCAAGAAGTTAGTAAGGGTTTGAGAAAAGTAGAAGGGGTGGTGGTTTAAAATTCTTATTATCTGGAGATAATTGAGAGAAATGAGATTCTAAGTGTAATCCGAAGGAATAATTCAATAAATAATGGGAAATTGATGATTGAATTGGGTAAGACAAAAAAGTGCAGTGCCTTAGTGTGAAAATGATTAATCATTTTTTTGCAGCCCTACTGTACCTCATCACATATTACTTTCATTGCAGCATACAGATAAAGAAAAATGTAGTTCCAGTCCACCTCAAAGTGTGTTTGCAGTGATTCGATAATGTGGTGTAGTATGATCTGATCATCATGGCATGATCACAGAAAAAGCGTATTAATGCTTGGTGTCCATGGAACCATTTTGCTGTGGCTTACGATGCTCTTTACATTAGCACCAGCATCAAAAGTTCTGGTGACATATTAGGAATATTTTTGCTTTTCATGTGTAAAATAAGTTTCTCTTCCTGGATATTCTGTTTCACTCACAAAAATATGTCAACGCAAAAGTAAAATGGATTGCAACTGCCTTGTCAGTTTCCATAGGCAATATGAAAAGTGTGGACAGGTATGTCTTTGTTTGTCTAGCTGCTTTTCAGCTCTGAGAACTCATCTTCATTTGTAGATACACAGGAGAGCAGAAGTCTCTCGGTTTTCTAAAGTCCCTTACTCCTCGCTTGCCGAGAGACTGTTTACAGTATACACCTCTTCAAAAGAGACATTCTCAGCCATCCATATCTCGCTCCATAAATAAACTGCTTTTATACCATGACTGAGGCTGAAAGTGGAGATCATTTGAAGGTCTGGCTAATGCTCCACAGGACACCTTTTGACTCTAAAATTTTTTTCTTAGCCATTTGTTCTCTTCAAACGAACCCACCAGCTGAGTCAATTGATTTTCATTGGATCCCTCTCACTTGGAGATGAAGGATACTCTCATCTATACCATGCGTGTAATGAGAGCTGACATGTCAGATGAGGAAGAGCTGCATGGCTTTGTGGGCCCCCGACGGGCCGAGACAGGGCAAGCTCATGCTGTAGATGATTAGGGTTGATTAGCTTCTCCAGCTGAGATGATAATTTTTGTCTGGCTTTTGATCAGGCGAAGAGTCCTTGACCATTTTCGTGGACAAAAGCAAACTTAGCAGAGGTCAGCAGAATGGCGGTGCCTCCAATGCTACAGCTGGTACGCTGACCCTCGAAGCCCTCCACCAACTGGCAGCATCCTATTTCATCGACAGAGACAGCACGCTCCGGAAGCTCCATCACCTCCAGATCGCCTCCACCGCCATTAAGGTATGACCCCCATGCTACCGACCAGCTCTGAAATGTGATGGCAGCACTAAATAAATGCAAAAATCGATTTTTGCTTCAATGTAGTAAATAGGGCTTGACAATTAATTGGTAATTATGGATCATAATAATATAATGGATCATCATCTTTGCTGATGATTTAAAATATGGAAATAGCATATATATCACAATAACTTTTTGTTTATAAATGTGATAAGTTAATTCCACCCCATCATATCTCAGCATATACAGTATAGTAGTCAACATTTAAACTGGATCAAAAACATTCACCAAAGTTGGCCAAAAACATAATACTAAAATTTGCTCTCGTCTTAGGGCAACTTTGATTAAAAAAAAAAAGTTTCTTCATTAATGTACACACAGCACCCCATATTGACAGAAAAACAGAATTATTGACATTTTTGCAGATTTATTAAAAAAGAAAAACTGAAATATCACATGGTCCTAAGTATTCAGACCC
>JAUMHG010000034.1:3404353-3415451 GCA_032359395.1 Enteromius anoplus
TTAAAGGGGTCATCCAGTGCCACATGCACTTTTACAAGCTGTTTGGACTGAAATGTGTGTTGGGAGTGTGTGTACACCACAACCCTGCAATGATACAGATCCACCAGTAGTTTTCTTTTAATTAAATAAAAATAACACCGACAGTGTCCACTCCCACAATAGTTGATTGACAGCAGCGCGTCACACAGACTGAACTGGTGTCTTCCCTCAGACCCGCCCTGAGTGAGCCGTCATCAGACCGAGACGCAGAGACAAGCAAGAATCCTAAGATATTGAGGTGTTAAATGTATTAATGAACATAGCAGTAGTCATTTACCTCGGCATCTGAGTGACTGACGCATAGGATTTACGCTATGTTTGGTTCTGAACGGAAACGCACCCTTGATCAACCGAAATGTGTTTATGTTCGCGCAAATCATTCATGATCCAGCCTCACTTACAGAAGCAGTGAGTATAATGTCTTTTAATGAATCACCTTTCCTAATGATGTGCTAATTAGCAAGTTTCACGATGAATATGGCTAAACAAAGATCCTCTGAGAGTGCCTCAGAAAAAAAGAGGGCCGGGTTCAGCAAAGCTCGTGAAGATTTTAAGGTGCTCTATGCAATGTTGCAGGATTTTAGCTTGATTTCATTTTTATCTCAAATCGTATGCATCACCCCTTGATCGTCTTGCTGTCTGCCCTCTAAATACATTGGGAAAAAACCCGGTCTCGAAAGACAACACAGAGGATGCAATACCAAAACAAACACTATGGGCACCACAACAAAAACAAACTTCGGCCAAACAACCGGCAAGAAGAGGTGGTGTTTAATGCGCGTTAAACCCCACCTCTGCTTGCTGATTGGTTGGCCGAAGTTTGTTTGCACGCATTAAACCCCACCTTTTCTTGCCAATTGGTTGGCCGAAGTTTGTTGGCTTTGTATGACTCCTTTAAACTACAAAACACAAAAAAGGTAAAACACAATTAAACCTGGCTACTTTAAAGAAGGGTTCAGTTGTTACAAGGACAAACATGGTTTTTGATAGAGTCAATGTATTCATAATGCATGCTCTAACGCAGGGGTGGTGAACGTCAGTCCTGGAGAGCCGCAGCCCTGCAGAGTTTTGCTGTAACCCTAATCAAACACACCTGAACAAGCTAATCAAGGTCTGAACAGTTACTTGGAAGCTACAGACAGGTGAGTTTTTATTAGGGTTGGAGCTGAACTCTGCAGGGCTGCAGCTCTCCAGGAACGGAGTTCACCACCCCTGCTCTAATACATTACATCTTTTTATAAATAATTCCAACCTAAGATAAAATGCATTGTAATATTTGAACTAGTATTAGAATACAAATTACTAGAATAGATTATTATACGTAAGCTATTAAATATTAGTAGTGGTTATCATACCGACCTCGTCTCATAAAGATATGTACATCTGTGCACTTTTTGTGCAACACTGTTTTTACATGCATGTCACGAACTGTCGCTGTGGTGAAGCGATTTGCGACCTTTTCCAGCGGCAGGAAAACACGGGAGGCAGGAAATTACTAGAACGATGAACATTTAATAATAAACAAGGAAAAACTGAAACAAAGCAAGACGAACTCGAAACACCTGGGATGAACAGCTGTGACTAATCAAACAATGATGACATAGGCGGGGTTACAAACGAGGGAACTGACAGGTTAATAAACATAAAGCACATGGCACAACATCCAGACAGAAAATACAGACAGAACATACAAGTGAAAATACAGACAGTGCCTTACTGCACATTCCGCCACACTGTCAAAGAGAAATGTCCACTGAGTGTCGCTAAAACACAGGTTCAATACATAGATACTGGCACTATGATATACTGTAGGTATGTATTGCAGCAATTTTGAACTGAAATATCTATGTGATAGTAAACTGCAGCGATATGTACTTGTTGGTACATATTTCGTGTCTCACTAAAAACATACATTTATGCCATAACGCCAGGTAGGGTTCATTTATAGTCTACATCCCTAATCCTACCCAATAGCTAAACGTACAAACCTTACAAAAATTATGCATTTATTGAGGGAAAAGGCGTAGTTAAAAGTGAACGTGTTACCTATTCTAAAGTGTTACCTTGAAGGTTTTTTAATGGATTACACAGTCTAAAATGATTAAATAATAATGTATTTTAACTGTGGAGACAATTTTTCATGAGATACAAGGCATGGGGGATGTATTAAACTACTGGTATAATGGTTTGAAGTAAAGTGCTACCATGTTATTTTTATATAACATAAAGGTCAACAATGTGACACTTTTCTATTCATTTAGTAATCAAAAACACATTAAAATTCACTTAATACTTTGCTTTTGACTCGAATATATAATGTGCATCAATTTAATTAAAATCCTATTTAAAAAAGTTCTGATTATTAATGAGTCTCATTAAAAAGATTAGATTTGTTGAGTAGAAGACCTTTTAGCACAATATGTTGTAATATTAGCAAATAGTGTTTTAATAATCCTGCATCATTGCTTATTAATATTTGGAAGTCACCAAATTTAAAAAAGTCACATTAAGTGTCCATCAATGTCAATACAATTAAAGACAGCATGGAATGAAAATTTTATTATTTTTTAGCATATCCAACGTTGCAAAATGGAAAAATGTTCATGCCTATTGTGCGTGAAGGAGAATTTTCTTCTCTTCAGACAGTGTTTCGAAAATACAGAATGAAAAAAGATGACAAGTCACTGAGAAATTAAGTGGACAACAAAACTGACACTTCTCAAATCCACAATGACAGTACAATGCAGACGCACACGGGTTCTGCTGAATAACAGCATCATCAAAACCCTTAGAATAATAAGATGGAGACCATGTTCGGAAAATGTACTGAGAAAATAACAAGCAAGTGCCAATTAGTTATAAAGATGAAAGACTTAAAAACAGACTAAGCATTATGCTAATATCACAATGTAATTAAATATGCATAGCGATCAGAGAGAAAATCTCTGACAATGTTTGCAGACTGACAAACAATAATCCCGTTCAGGGCCCACAGATCTTAGTCATATTCATGACAAATGGCACAACTGTTGATTCATTCAAATTAAAACTGGTGTGTCAAACTTAGAAACGGTGTTGGATGAGTTCATGTAAAGTCCAACATTTTATTTTCAGGGCTTTTTTCTTTTTAAAAAAAACAAAAAAAAAACAATAATTGATGGGAGTACAATAACTACTACAATGCCACCACAAAAACAGACAACACTTTTAATTTTCATTAAGCAAATAACCTCTTCTTTCTTTGTTGCTTTTGAGGTTAATATATGACCTTGGCGGGTTTCAAGAGCTTCATCCAAACACTGCTTGCATACTCTCTTGAGTCTGGTACAAAAAGTGCAAAGTCCATCTATGAAATATTGAATGTTGTGACATTTATACAGTAGGTATATATAGTTTCTGATAAGATCTGAAAAATCTAGAGATTTGAGTATCAGCCTTCTACATGCATCTAAAAAGATAAAGAACGAAAGAGACCAAGAGCTGACGGTAAAGGACATTAAGAAAATGCACCAAAAACTTTCTTCTACATTATTCTTGAGTTTTGAAACGTCACTGCTTTCTTTTCTGCTGAGGGGCTGAAACAATAAATCTATTCAGTGGGCTTTCTCCCATTTGCTACCCTAGGAGCTGGAGGTATGGGCTGGTGTTAATGAACAGTTGAGCTGTAAAAGTGCTAAACGCCTGAGTGATCAATACAAAAAAAAAAAACAGGAAGGAATGTCTTTCCTGGATTTTTAACACTTGGTTTCAAATCCTACTGCCATGTTCTTGAATAAAACCATTGCTTTAAAGGAAAGTCAGCGATGTTCTTCAAGTGGCACACAAACAGGGAAGAGAAAATCTAGGAATCAGCAGGCACACACACAAACACATTGTATCCAGCAGACTGGCAGCGATACCTGGGGTGTTGTAGTAGCTCGCTTTGCTGTGAACTACATATTCAGTAAGTTCTAACACATTAATAGGCCACAATGCAAAAAAGACTTGGAGTCCTTGAAGTAAAATAGATGAGGACTATTGTTAGGGTTGAAAGAACATTCCTCTTGCATTGTATACAAGTTAAACAGTCGGTCGGGTTAGGTGCTCCCACTTATGATGCTGAAGAATAGACTAATATCTTATCTGTAACAACCTTGAAGTAGGAACACATTTGTGATTTTGATTGGACACATAAGCAGGAATTTCTTAAAGAACCACTCTGTTAAAACATCTTATTGACCTTATTGACTCTTTATTATAACATTTCACAGTCAAGTAGAGGAATTACTCCAATGGAGACATAGAAATGAGTGAATCAAAACTATTTTATACCTACAGTAGTATACTACCGTGTACTTCTTCAAGTCAAACAAAGGTTGTGTTTGAAGGCAAGGACAGAAAAACCTCTGGTAAGGAGGACCACTCTTCCTCGTTTAAGATTCATATTAAACATTACTGGATTCCGTCCACAAAATTTTCACCAAACAATGGTAATATGATGATATTTTTTCTTTTTTACCAGACAAACACTACAAAACTTTAATTCCTTATAATTTACTGAACCGCATGTCATTCCAAGTCTTTAAGCAATTTTCAGCTTCAGAACACGAATGAAGATATTTTTTATCAAATCCACTGAAAATCTAAACTGTAAACAAAACATTCCTATAGAGATCAAGCATTAAAAAATACATATTTACAAAAACTATATGTAAACATATGCCTACACGCATGATGAGTGAGAAGCAATTTCCTACCAAGAACTCACCAGTTCGTATAGATTTATTGATCTCTTTAAAAATGTTTTGATGCATCAGACTTTTGGATGAAAAAAATAAAAACTTTCAATGGATTGTTCAGATTTGATGGAAAATGAATGATGTCTCTCTTTTATTTTCTTGGGCTGACATTAAATACACAGAAGCTAGTAAATTAGGTGCAGCCACTTTAAGAGACAAAACATGGATCTAAAATAATGTTATACACCTGATTTCTTTCTCAACTGACATAACACAGTTTTGTTGTTGTTGTTGTTTGTTTTTTAATACATAAAAGTTATTCTGTAAGTAATTTGTCCATTCAAGCGCAAGATAAGGCAAAACTCAACTTTGTGTGCAAGGGCTGTGTGATTCTTGCGCTTTAACAAAAAAACGCTGAATGAATGAAAGAAGCTCCTTCACGTCTTTTGGTGCTTGAATATTTTAAATTGATGAGGTTTATTTATTATTTCAAACACAAGAAAGACGCAAATGAGCATCAATATTAGTACTCGATTGAGTCCTTTTGCATATAGCACTTGAATACTTTAAAATCATCTGGATGTTATGGCAAGGTTTAAAAACACACGCAAATGACTAGCTTTCATGAAGACATGCAGCAGCGGCCTATCGACTGTCCTGAACCCTCACAGAAATAGGACCTTATAATCATCCCCACCTTTCACCCCACTAGCTGCAGCCCTGATTGGGGGATCAGTTCTCCTCTGGTCTAAATGTGAACCAACACAGCATGCATCATAAGTCATATTTGTGAACTAATGTTATTTAATTAATATTTATGTCCATCTTTTTATGCTGAAAGATCAGGATAGCCAGTGGTACATGACTTCTTTATTGATGTTCATAAACATGATCAACGTCCTTCTTGTAAAACTCTGTGTAGGTTCCAGTCGGTCCTGGCATAACACGATCATAGAAAGTTTTTGCCTGGAAGTCGTAGCAATCTTTCTGCTGCTTTTCCATCACACATGTGAATTCAGAACAATAGTAGAAACACCCTCAAGAGAATTCATCCCAGCATGAAACATCAGGATTTTCATCCTCGTCTCTTTTCTTTCTTCTTCCGAATGATACAATACTGAAAGTAATGACGAAAACCAAGCAAAAGGATGTTATTTACGCATTACTCACACCAACAGAGCATTATGCAAATGCTCGCTCACGCCCCATCAAACAGCATACCATTAGAACCTCCACTGGAGGAATTATGCAGCTTCCTCTGAGTAGAGCACTTATTATATTCAACAATTACACTGGCTACAACAAAAGATAAAAGTCAGACTTACAATGGAATAAAAAACGAGCATTACTTTTGAGCACTGCACAAGCCAAGAAGAGAATATTTAATAATCTTATTAAAGACAATTTGAATGGAATCTTTGATTGTGAAACAGCAGCAGCGTGTTATCTGTTATCATCGTAGAGTAAAACTGTAGGGGATCCAAACGCTCACCAGCTGTAGCCTCGGGGAATTTTAGTTTATGAAAAACTCATTAAAAAATAACAACATACAAACTCCACTACATAAATCAGATATCCACACAACTGCACCTAAAGGAAACAAGAGGGGACAGCTTTGCAATTAAGGGACATGTAAAAAAGTGTCCACGTCAGCATCGGTGCAGTCTACCGAGACATTGGAAGTCAAAGCTTTCAAAACCTGTTGATAAATATTTACACAATTTACTGCTCTATAGCCAACCGTGTTTAAAACAAGCAATGCAACACATTTTCTTTCAACATCTGTAAGACTCAAACTTGACATAGCTTTCTTGTATGTGTTGTTTCTATATTAACAAGTTATTAAAAAATCTACAACTTAATCTCCAGATCCCTAAACTGTGAAATTAATCAAGTAAGTGTTGTTATTACAGCCGCTTTACTACCAGGTGGGTTGTGTTTATATATATACAATTTTAAACACCAAACTGCATAAAAATCAGGTAAAAAATAGATAGGTTTTTTTTGTATTTTTTAGTGCTGTCAAATAATTAATCGCTTTCAAAATAAAAGTTTTTCTTTACATAATATACTTGTGTATACTGTGCTTATACACACACACACACACACACACACATATATATATATATATATATATATACACACACACACAAAAACAAACACAAAGATATGTTATGTTTATATATTAAATATATTTATAAAAAATATCAAATATAAGATAATAAATAAATAAAATGCATTTACATGTAAATACCTTTAAAGTATATACTGTAAGTTATTTACAGAATAAATAAACACAGAACAAAACACATATTACTTTTCTTTTGGATGTGATTAATCGCAATTAATCATTTGACAACACAATTTTTTTAAAGATGCAGCATATCAACAATGTTGAAGTGAATGGTCTGAATGTTACTCATTTAACCATATGCAAAAGGGTTTGGATTTGATTAAAACATGATGCATCATTATATCTGGTTTTGTTCTCTTGCTGCTTGGAGTAAAGCTGTGTGTTTGATTGAAGGGTCTGAGGGTTAGACAGGGTGGAGATCAGCCTGGACAGGTGGTCAAGTCAAGTCACTTTTATTTATATAGCGCTTTTAACAATACAGATTGTAGCAAAGCACTGAACATTATCAAATAGAAGAACAGAGTGATGGTAATGTATAATGACGGTGGTGTGAGGTGCGCTGGGCTCTAAGGATGAGAAATACCACTGAGTGGTATTAAATCAACCCTCAACAACAACAAAATATCCAATATATCCATCCAATATATACTTTCTTGTCTCAAAAGTTTTATAAAAGTAATCAGAAAACTAGTGCTCTATATATGCTACAGAAGCCATACAGTTGTTATTTGTTGTCATTCACTTATAATCTTCCACTGAAGCTTGCAATTTGATTTCAAAGATGAAAGTCTAATCTCGATAGAAGAAAACAATGTGCACACATCCTTTTATTTTATATGTTATATGCTGAAATGTGCAATACGGATGCATTAACAGCATTTAAACACAATACATGTGTATGCACAATTACAAATTTACAAATCTTAAGCATTTATGATAATTTGCTGTTGCATTAAATGTTTTAGACACATCAGCATCAGATATAAAAAACAGTAAATAAGATTAATTATTAAATGATAATTACATGATTTGCCTTTATTTGAACATTTTAAAGTTTAGGTTGGGTACCATACACTTTTCAACAAGTATGAATTACACAGATCTGAAAAAAGGTTAAAAAAAAAATTAAATAAAAATAAAATAATTTGCTGTCGCATTGGATCTTTTAAACAGTCTCACATATAAAAAAATATATATATAAAAATACATACATAAACAGCACGCAGGCTGATGAGTTTACTAAATGAAATTTCTTGAAATATTAAAGTCTACAAGGGCTTGGTTTTTGCTCTGATATGCATTAAACATTTTATTAAGATGTGTGTGCCTTGTTACATCTACAAGCAATGCAAATGCTTCTGAGTTCAATTTTAGCTGTCCCAGATAATGATGCAATGGAATCATTTAAGGTTTTTTATTTGTAATAAATCCATAAACATATTATTAAAAACTGCATCTTAAGCAAAGTAAGTGATTGAACCTTGAAGTGACTAACTGATTTGGAACGCTCTAAAAAAAAAAAAAACCAGGGTGCAAAATCATTAGTTTTCAATTGGAATGAACAATTTTATAATCCTGCGCTCACTGAAATCTACACCTCTCTGAAAGCATCTGCCATCTTTGATTTATTCTGCTCACAGAGCTTGATGCAGTGTACTCTGGGATCCTCTTCTCTGCAAAAGGAGACATGTGCTGTTGCCTTGGAATTCTGCCAAAATCAGGTATATCTGGAGGCAGTGTAATTATGCTTTATAATTATGCTGCCTACCTTTTGGAACAGTCTACGCATCAGGTGTGCGTCTGAGAGGAGGCCGCTCTCTAGATTTGGGAACAGCGCACTGGTGCCAAAGCAGTTTTTCAGAGAATCGTGTCGGCGAGCAAGCCAAGGACGATAAAGTCAAGGAAAACCCAGCTATGATGGGTACGTGTCACATAATCATGCCATTATATCAGATGACTGAACTAATTTGAAAAAAAGAAAATACTCAGGCATACACAACTCATTTGGGCTCATTTCACAATATGTCTACTAATTAGGAAAATAAATGATAGCCGTGCTGGGAGAGATTGTTTCAAGTAGCAAAGCATGGCAAAAAATGGCTCGCTGCTGTCTCTCAAGACAAATTTGTCTCAATTTGTCCATCAAAGCCTCGAAGCGTCCTGACAGTCCTATTAGAGGACCACCCTCAATCCCAATGACTGTGTACGTGGAGCGAGAAAGAGTGCCAGAAGAAGACTGATGAACACCTGAATTAAGAATAATGAGGACCAAACCGGACTGAGACATCGTTTCATCTCAAACTTCACAAACTCGAGATAGAGATTTATCTTTAGATAAAAGACTATATTACAGTTTAACCTATGGCTCCTGTAGGTTTGCACTTCAACACGCAACACTCGCGTTTCAGTTAAACGAGGTGTCAGGCTGATTATGTTTGAGTTGCAATTGGGGGAGATTTATATTTTGGCAGACACCATGGTTCATTCGACCAAGTTTCTAAGTGAATTAATGGTGACAGGTTGGCAGCAGACATGATAGATTTTGTCATTAATTTGATTCCGAGCTTGGTGTCGGGTTCTCGCTTTCATCTGAAGACTGCGAGGAGAGCTTTGAGCTCAAGATACCTTTGAGGGTATATCAAGATACCTTTGCTCTTTACAATTAACCATTCAAAATGTCTTTACAAACCTTGTGAAAACAAAGTGAACTTAAAAGCATTGAATGTAGACTTTGTAGTGTATACATTTTAATTAAATAAAAAGCTCTGACCCTGCGTACTCCCCGAAGGACAAGTCGGAGAAGGGGCGGAGGAGGGATGCTTAAAACAAGATACGGAAGGGAAGGAACCTGGCTTATTTATAGTGGATAGGATGAAATCGGATTGGCTGACGAGATGATTGGTAATGATTAGTAAAACATCGCCGGCTGTGTCTGATTAGTCGTTCACGCTTCCTCCCGAAATTAGTTTGGCAACATCACTTCAAAACACACTTAAGTACAATTTTAAAAAGAGCACTTTTTGTCAAATTAAGAAGCTGGAATATACATTTGAAATCATTATGTTTTAATTATCTTTTGTTAATTTGAAATACACTTATTTTCATGCTTGGACCTACTAAAACACAAGTAAAGAATTTAATAAGTTATGCAGTAATGCATTTCAAAAATTTTATATTTTTACCAATGTGAAATTACAGACATATTTAAATACATGACAAAAGTAACAATAGGAATGACATTAAAATATTTTGGAATATTTTAAAATTTATTTTAGTTTATGAATTGACTTCTGCATCAAAAGAAATTTACAAAAGGGATTTTATGTCCATAGAAAGCACAATAAATGTAAGCAACATTTCTAAACGACATGCTTATTTTGACTTGTACATATTAAAACATAAAATAAAGGAGCATATTACATTTTAGTGTGTTTTAAATTAGTACAAATCTTTGCTGACAAATGGGCAAAATCTAGGATAGTGAAAAACATTTTTAAAAAATGTAAAATTACAGCTAATTAGTATTTGAGGTGAAAGTAATTAAATTTAATATGTCATAGATTGATAAAATTGTTTACTGAATGACATTTTAGTTGGTGTCTTCTGTAAATCAAGGAAAATGTATCATATTTATTTTTAGCTCAGAAGCAGTATTACACTTTTTTATGCTTAAACCCTTTCATCTTTGACCCAAATACTTGTTTCCGAGGAGCAGATGCAGACAAGAGTGCCTCAGATAAAGCAATTTAGATGCTTTGTTGTTGAATGTAATAATGAACATTATAATGATTTAATGATTTACTCCCAACATTTGAGCTGCTGATTACATACAGTAGTGGATTACAGTATGTTGTTTCTGAAGGAAATGCGCCCCAATCTACCTAAATGCATTTATCTTTGTGGGAATAATTTGTAATATAGCTTCACCTCAAGAAGAAGTGAGTATAAGGTAAATTTATGTCTCTTTGCAAATCACCTTTCTTAATAATGTTCTAGTTAGCAGGTTCCACGACTAAAGTAAACAGTCTCATGAGAATAGCTTGTCACCCCAGGAAGAGAGCAGCGGTGTCAGTAGAGCTCATTAGCATTTAAAGAAGCACGCACTAAAACAGTGTAAACAGAGTAAAAGGGTGTTACCCTTTCAGTCGAATCACTTCGACGTTACATATGGGAACTCGCCAGAGAGACCGATTTGCCTTTGAGCTTT
>JAUMHG010000034.1:3429796-3443767 GCA_032359395.1 Enteromius anoplus
CTTTTAAATTGATTTGGCCAGCACTGTAATTCATTGTTTTACAGTTTTATATAATATCATAAAATAAATAATTACGGTTACATTACATGTATATGTGACAACTTGCCCCCAAATATGCTTCTATTCAGACATTTGAGGGTCTGTAAGATTTATTTATGATTGTGTGAAACTGAACACTAAGTAGCTTAATGAACACAAGAAGTAATGATGCTGGTAATATATCTTTACTATCACAGAAATAAATTACATTTTAAAGTAGTTTTGATCAAAGAAATACAGTTTTTGAGAGCATAAGTCATAAAAACTAAAAGATCTTGAACGTCTTTAGAGTAAATTAGACATTTCATCATATGGGCAAGTTTGTGTTTTGCAACGAAATCCCTAACTGTCTTTTAAAACTCGAATTGTTAGTCAGAGAATTGACATTTGACATCCATTTCATCTTTTAAATGTATGATAATCTCTGATTCAGCCCACAAGATGGGAGTTTCAGTGACCACAGGGAGGATGTGACATGTCACACAGAAACAAGCTATCAGTCAAAGCTCTTATCACAAGCCACCAGTCAAAGAGCTATTTTGCTTTGTGTGTAGATGTTGTCTGTCAACTGTGTTAATCATCTCTGTCAGCTAGTTTGACAACTGTTGTTGGTTAAACATATCTTGGTTCAGGAAATCCCTTGAGATTTGAGCTACACATAACACAGAGCGTGGGCGGGACAGTCTCACTGTGTATGTGTTTCTCATCCGAGATGGTCACAGCGCTCGGCTCAGTCTCACAGGGGATTGTTACGGCAAACCATTGCTCCGTTCCACGAAGCGCTGCACTCATCCCATCTTTTGCAATGGGAAATTCACAGAGAGAGAAATGGGCTGTAAAGGTCTCTTTAGGAACAGATGAAGGGCAAAGGGGTTGTCCATTGAGAAGATGCATAACTTCCTGTGTTGTTGTTTTCTGAAGATAGCCTGGGCCTTTCCTTTTGAAAAAGACATGCACACACTTACTGTATTACTCAAATAGTTGAACTTACTTAACTTACATTAACATTACATGTTATTAAATACACAGCCTTTAAGATTACAATTATTTAAAATTAGAATCACTACACTTTTTACTATTTTAAACAGTGCAGTTTAAAAATAAATAAGTATGCTCTTTAACTTAAAAGGGTTTGCTCACCCAAAAATGTGAACATTTTGTGACGTTTCAAACCTGTAAGACCTTCGTTCATCTTCAGAACACAAATTAAGATATTTTTGATGATATCAGAGAGCCATCTGACCCTTTATAGAAAGCATACGAATGCTTTCTGATACATCTTCCGCCATTTTCAGGAGAAGAATGGTTGAGTATATGATGTTTTTTTTGTTTTTTTTTATTGCTTTAAAAAACGATTCTCCTAGCGTCACAAAAGTGAAGTTGAGCCAATGATGTCACACGCACTGTTTTACCGATGTTTTTACTACGTTTCTGGATCTGGGATCATTTAAGTTATATTCTGTCTATGGAGGCTCAGATAGCTCTCTGATATCACCAAGAATATCTTAAGTTGTGTTCTGAAGATGAACAAAGGTCTTATGGGTTTGAAACTACATGAGGGTGAGTAATTAAAGACATAATTTAGATTTTTGGGTGAACTTACCCTTTAAGAGTGCTTTTCTAACCCAGTTGAGTAAAATTTTACTTCTAGCGCATTTAAAAAAAATGCATATTTAAATCTATTTGTAATTGCTAATTTTGACAAAAATTTTACAATATTTTATCTTTAAACGTTATAAGGCACTAGAGTTTAAATCACAGTTACCAACATTTAAGGTGTATCAAATAGCATTTGGGGTTTTTAGGATAACTTAAGAAATGTTTCGATCCACTTTAAATGTTGACTACTATAGAAATTGACTAAATATTGACTACATAAAAAATGTGTGTATTTCTTTAAAACACTATGAAAGATGATGTACTGCAAAGTAAGACATTTCATTTGACATTATTACAAAGAAAACTTTTAATCTTACATTTTAATTTTATCTTAACAAACTGTTTTTTAATACACTTTTAAGATCTGAAGTTCACAACAAGTGTACAATCAATACAATTAATTGCATGTCTTTTTCACAAGGGTTGCACTCCCTTTTTTTGACTACAGTTAATTACCCATAAGATAACACAATATCTGATAACAACAAAGCATTTTAAAACATCTTCTGATATGAAAACTGCACAATACAAAGGCAACTATATTTCACAACACTTATTGTTTAAAACATAGCGAAACAAAAAAAAATCATTTAGTAATTTACATGGTACACTGACGTCTATTAAAGGTACAGTCCCGCTGAAGTAAGCTGAGGTTTAGTGTTGTGATCAAGACCACAGTGGAGAACATGACCTTTTTAATATTAGTCTAGATCTTTAACTGTTACACCACAACACCCCCACCTAATCAGCAATGCTTGTGTGTTTCTGTCTGCTTCTACCAATTTTATTAAATATTAATTGGATGAAAAATTTACAGGGGTAGCTTAGTTGAGGGTAACTATACATATTCAAAATATAATTATATATCATATATACAGTATGTACAGTATGTGTGTGCGTTTGTGTATGTGTGTGTGTGTGTGTGTGTGTGTGTGTGTGAATGTATGTTTTTTTATTTTACATTTTTACACATAATGAACAATTGTACAGTAATAAACAGAACTAAATTTTTCTCGCAAAAGTCCCCCTCATGATTCAATTATGCTGTAGATGGTTGCCATGGTGTCGATTTGTAGTTGATAGGCTGTTGTAGTGTTATTAAAGTGTTAGTTCACCCCAAAATTAAACATCTGTGACAGTTTTTGTACTTTTATTTCTGAGAGTGTGATATAAATGTATACTGCTTGATATTATATATAAATATATATATAAATATATATAAATTCCATTCTTGTTTGTAGTATAAACAGTGTAGGAGGATTTTAAATACAACAGCAATAGTCATATGATTCTTATTTTAGCAAACCATAAGTGAAGAGTTCAACGCAGTTCAGAAAGTTTTTTACTATAAAATATACATGTAAAATAATCATGCCGTTTCTTTCTAGCAATGAGTCATGTCTCCATCCTGCGCTATAAGACTTCTTTTATTAAGGCTGCTTTGCAATTATGCTGCTAACAAAAGCAGAAGGTTCTTTAGAAGCGGCGTAGGCCGATATTTCACGTCCTTGCTCTGTGGGGTCTTTCAGACTGAAAGCCATTAGTTTATGGATATGTTGTGGAAGTAGCCTCCCACAATTAATTATGTCTAAGCAGTGTTTAGGCAAGAGAATGTCATGTGTAGCTCTAACCTGTCAGTTCCAGTCTTTCACCTAGTTTTTGTGACTTTGTTTTTGCAGTGCCAGGCTGATCATCACTGTTTTGACAAAAACATGGTTCAAATTAGAGAGGAATACATATTCACAATCACATTCAATCAGTTTCATTAAAATTTAGGAATTTGTGTTTTTATAAATGAATAACTAAATTAATGTAGAATGAAGAATGTCTTTTTCACAGACTTTATATACTGGATGAAGCACATTATTACCCACAGAAATTTTTATGCCTATAAGTATTTAATAGTATTTTATTGTGTACATTTTGAGCAAACTGTGGCAAATTTGACCTTTGTAAGGCAAGGCAATGTATTTAAAATGATTTAGTTAACATTCTCTGAGAACAAAAAAAACATAATATACACTTGTAAAATTCAAAATGTATTAACTTTTACTATTTCATTTTTAATGTACTAAAATATACTACTATTCCAAACCATACAGATAATATAATATTATGTAAAAGGCAACTTATGCCTAATTAAATCATGGCTGTCTTAATGTACTTAAAAATGCCTCATTTGAATATTTAAATGTAATATTTTATCAAACTTTGTCTCTCCTTAGGTTCATTTCTATGTTCAAAATTACCACTATTGTCTTTATAATATTGTTAAAGTATACTGCTAAATGTACTGACAAAAATTTAACTAAAAGTTTTAGTATATAATTTCTAGAAACTAAAACTAGAATATCATGTATTTAAACCTATTTGTAATTACACATTTGTAATGATGACGTTGCAATTTAGTACGTATTAAAATAATTAAACTTTAAATGAAATGTACATTTATGATTATCAACACATCAAAACAAAGTGCAATTAGAAATGTACAGTATAATGAAATATGAAACCAACTTGTAACCCAAAGGCGGCCGGTTCGAGTCCCAGGTCCTGCAGGGATGTTGGGTGGGGTTAGTGAATAACCAGCGCTCTATCCACCTTCAATACCATGACTGAGACCCTTGAGCAAGGCACCGTTTCCCCCAACTGCTCCCCGGGCGTCACAGGAATGGCTGCCCACTGCTCTGGGTGTGTGTTCACAATGTGTGTGTGGTTGTTCACTTCTCACTGCTGTGTGTGTGTGTGCACTTGGATGGGTTAAAAGCAGAGCACAAATTCCTAGTATGGAAAACCATACCTGGCCACATGTCACGTCCTTTCCTTTTCCTTTCCATCCTTAAAAGTTAATCTAAAATGCATTTTAATTTAATTTCAAATTTATTTATTTTTTATTAAAGTTTGCTCATTTTAATTTCAATCAACTTTAAGTAGGCTAAATTATTTCTATAAATATTTATTGTCATTTCACAAGACGATTGAAAAACTAATAAGGAAAGAAAAGTTCATTTAAAACTGCGTACACTGATGATGTGATCTAAAGACAATCACTCAGTGGTGTGTCACGGATAAACTCATTGGCTTCTTTTGCCCTTCTTGGTCAGACAGTCACATGGTAAGGTTGCTGTCATGGAGACTAAAATACATGTGTAAATATGCATCACTCTTTTATTCGTTCTTCTAATGAAAGCAGCTTCCTGAAGCTTTAGCTGTGTGTTAAAGCCATTTAAGCAAATATCAGTGCTCAACCAGCACAGTTTTTACAATGTTCCCAATTAGGCGTTTTGTATGAAAACATCCTGCGGTGAGGCCGTTTTCATTTGTTGGCCTGTTATCTTTCCAGGTATCTCCAGGAGTGCTTGATTCTGCAGAATACCAGACAAAATTGATCTACTCAATGCAGACCGCCGTTCTAAGCTGAGACCCCTGCTGTTCTTCACTGAATACCCATCAAATGATTTTGAATGCAGCTGGCATTCTCTGTACTGAGAATATGCTTTGCGTGGGATATACTGTACAAACCATACTGAAAAATTTGGAGTGCAAATACACTTAAAAAAATGGCAACCTGCAGTTTTTACCCAAAAAATAGAGTTAAATATATTTTCATTAAAGTAATTTCATTTTGGTTCATTTTTGCTGGATTATCTGTGCTATCTGTTACTTTTTCTCCATTTTCACAAATGGAGATTCTTATTTTTAGCAACAAGACCCCTTGAACCTTCATATTTCAAAACCTCTACCGGCTGACTTGAGGGAAAGTTGAAATTTCTTTAAGCCCTCAGTTTCTGGGACATTTGCCAGTTTGTCATGGCTTTAAGCTTTGAAACAGCAATATTCCCATAAGTTCAGCTGAACTCCAGCTATGCAGAATGTTGGGCAAATCCCATATTCTGGTGAAGAATAGTTTGGGCAGTCCCTGCTGAGGTTCAGTCACATGTCAACATCTACGTACATCCTGTTCAGCATCATTTGTCATTTTTAATTCATATATTGTCTCTGAGTGTGTTGGGGGGAATTTTTTTCTGAAAGTTTCCAAATTTGATAATCTTTTTAAAAATGCTGTCACGGTGCTGTCACGGCCGCGCTTCTCAGCGGGGGCAGAGAGGCTCAGAGACAAGGAATATCCAAATGAGAACGTTTAATAAAACGATGATACAAAATACATGAAAGGCTGACGAAGATGCGCAGCCAACGCAGACAAACACATGAACACACTGGTAACTTCAGCGACCGATAAACAGCACAAGACAGAGGGTGATATATCATGAGTAATCAAAGACTAGACACAAGACACCTGGACTACACGGCTGGCAGGGAATGACACACTAATGAAAGGGGCGGAACTACAAACAGGGCAAAGACACGAGGGAACAGGTATGTAAACAAAGCACAGAACACATGACACAATGAAAACATACACAGAGCACATGAACACAGAAAACATAAACACAAGGCAACACCTACTGCATTACACTAACACAACTGTGTTAAATGAAAATGTTTTTTTTTTTTTTAAATAAACTGAACATTGATGGAGAATCTTTTTTTTTTGGGTGATGGTGAAGCATGATAAAGTACATTATATAGTTTAATATATAACAGCACATGCCTAAAGACTGAACATGTAAAACACATGCTATGTTGCACAGAAATGTAAAACATTTGATTCAGTTTTGATTTTGAAACAAAAACAAAGTAACAGGCAATTTACCTAATTTTAAGTTATATTACATATTAACATATATTACACTTATTAAAAACAAATAAACAATCATAAATTTCAAGTCATTCTCATTTAAAGTCCTTTTTTTTTAAGTTAACTTCTTGTAAGTTAATCAGTTACGGACTGATATTGATGGTGTTTTGCAGTAAACGAGTTTGGCACACAAATGAATTTGTTAAAATATGTTATGAAAAGCAACGTCAGAAGATGAGTGGTGATTATATTCCCAAGGGAAATTCTGTTGAATATGCCATCATGACACATCAGTTGGTGGGGGTTTAATCATCTGTTTAGTCAACAAGTGCTTAAAACAGTGACGATGGTTTTGTCAGCATTTGTGTAAAACGTCACATATTAACTTTATTTCAGACATGACAGCAAAAAAAGGAAATAATTAATTAGGAAATATTAAAAAGGCTTCACACTTTTGAAAGTAAACTGATAACATTTTAGAATAAGTAACACTTCTTTACAGTAACTATGACTTTTTATCATCAATAAATTCCTAATTTGCTCCTTATGGATAGTTACTGTGGTAGGGTAGTTGTTAAGTTTAGGTATATGTGTAACAGGGCGGTCCTCCGTGGCTCTCTCTGTGACCACCATCAGCGGGAACCTTCCCCGGACTATTAATGTTTCTACCCGGACCGCTTTTCCCCACGCACCTCGAAAACTTCCGCCCCAGGTGTTATGCATTATCGCCCCTTTATAAGGGCGCGAATTAACTGAACTCACCGCAAAGTTTTGTTTGCCACGGCTACAACTCTAGGCATTATTCCCTTGTGTTTATCTGGATTGCTTTCTGTGTATTACCTGGACTGTTTATTGGATAACTGATTCTTGCCTGTTGCCCTGACCTTTTGCCTGGATTCACGTTTATGATCGATCGCCTGTTGTCCCTGACCTACTGCCTGTCTTCCGGTATTGTTTTTGTCTCATCTCCTCTAAGTTTGTATGCTGTTGTTTGACCTGGATTGCCTGACATTGATTGTGGATAATAAACTCAGCTTGCAAATGGATCCGAACGACTCTTGTGATTCATTATATAAAACTTCCCCTACTGAGGATCCAGCAGCTGTGTATCAACTGGCTCATGAGATGTCAAGACAGGGTTCCGTGTTAGAAACACATTAACACCAGCTGGATGAACTGAGTCGCGCCACAAAGAAAATGCTCCAAGGTTTACAGGCTCTTATTATCTCCATCGCTGCACTCACTCAACCGCCACCACCAGCAGCCATCGTCGCGCCTACTCCTCCAGCACCTCTTGCGCCACCTACTGTCAGTCATGGCCCCCAAGGTACAGCCACGGCAGTGGATTACACTCTAATGTTCCGTACTGTTGCAGCGCAAACAGGAGGGCCACCTGAAACACTAAAAGCCATGTTTCGCCGGGGCCTCTCACACGAACTTCAGGCCGAGCTGGCCTGTAAAGATGAGGGTAAGACACTGGAACAATTTATGGAGTTGAGCATCCAGATTGATAATCTCATCAGATCACGTCGAGGACGTCCATTTCCATTTCCACAAATTCGCTTTGCCTCCGGTCCCCTCCAGCGAACCTGAGCCCATGCAAGTTGGCTTCACCCATCTCACCCAAGAGGAGTGTGACTGGAGGATTAGAAGTCACCTCTGTCTTTACTGTGGACAGCCGGGTCACATTCGAGCCAACTGTCCTGTGCGTCCTCCTCACCAGGCTTCCTCACAGGTGAGTTCTAGTCAATTGACTCATTCTTTAACAGTTCCCATAACCTTAATAGTCCAGGGGAAAGAGTTTGAAACTACTGCTTTCATTGATTCAGGGACAGAGGGGAATTTTTTAGATGAGTCTTATACTAAGCCTTTTTTTACTTTCCTCTTGTTCCATGTGGACCTTGTGTGGCTGTGGCAACCCTAGATGGCTGACCCTTGGGTAAGGGGACAGTAACAACTATGCACCTATGCACCAGGAGACCACCCGCCTATTCACCCTGCAGTCCCCAGACCATCCCATCATTCTCGGTCTCCCTTGGCTCGAATTACACAACCCTTCTGTCTCCTGGTCCAAACACCAGATCGCCCGCTGGTCATCTCACTGCCATCGTCATTGTCTTCAGCCTGTTAAACTGCCTTCACCCAGCCTGCCCGCACACAGTGAGGATAACACTACAGAGGGACACTTGCCAGTTCAATACCTGGACCTTCAAGAAGCCTTTAGCAAGGTAAAGGCCACCCAGTTACCTCCTCATCTGAAGACTGACTGTGCCATTGAACTCCTTCCCGGAGCTACTTCACCTAAGGGTCGTATTTCCCGTTGTCTCTGCCTGAAACTGTATGCATGAAGGAATATATCCAAGAGGAACTGGCTAAAGGGTTCATTCGTCCCTCTACATCACCAGGTTCAGCGGGATTCTTTTTCGTAAAAAAAGAAAGATGGCAGTCTCTGTCCTTGTATCGACTACCGTGCTCTGAATGACGTCACTGTTAAGTACCGATATCCATTGCCACTAGTCCCCTCCACTCTGGAACTGCTATGCCAGGCCAAGTACTTCACAAAACTGGATCTATGGAGTGTGTACAATCTGATTCAGATTAAGGAAGGAGATGAGTGGAAGACTGCCTTTTCAACAACTACTGGGCACTATGAATATCTTGTGATGCCATTTGGCCTATCTAACAGTCCCCCTGTTTTCCAGTCACTCGTGAATGACATCTTCAGGGAAGAGCTGCACCATTATGTGATTGTCTACATAGATGACATCTTAATCTTCTCAGACAACCTTGACACTCATATCCATCATGTCCGCACAGTTCTCAAGCGTCTCATTTAGCACCAACTTTACGCCAAGCTCCAGAAGTGTGAATTCCATCAAACCCACATCTCCTTCCTTGGCTATGTCATCAGTTCCGAATGAGTAGCGATGGATGA
Source organism: Enteromius anoplus (assembly GCA_032359395.1). Classification (NCBI taxonomy): domain Eukaryota; kingdom Metazoa; phylum Chordata; class Actinopteri; order Cypriniformes; family Cyprinidae; genus Enteromius; species Enteromius anoplus. The sequence continues at coordinate 3,439,129 of JAUMHG010000034.1, forward strand.
AAACAAAGTAACATCTGTTTTGAATTGGCCCAAACCACACACCGTCAAAGAGCTTCAGTGCTCCTTGGGATTTGCAAACTTCTACAATCGATTCATCCACAATTTCAGTCTAATTGCGTCTCCTCTCACATCCCTAACCCAAAAAGGACCCAAAGTGACTGGGAGGGATACGGCCCAGAAGAGAGATCTTGGGTAAAGGCCCACAACATCCTGGACCTCTCTCTCACTGAAATCTTCCACCGGGACCATCCCGAGAAACCAGCACCACGACCTCGTGGTAGACCCCGGCGTCGCCCTTCTCGCTTCAGGAGCCGCTCACAGGAGTAACTGTAACAGGCTCTCTCTGACCGCCATCAGCGGGAACCTTCCCTGGACTATTAATGTTTCTACCCGGACCACTTTTCCCCACGCACCTCGGAAACTTCCGCCCCAGGTGTTATGCATTACCGCCCCTTTAGAAGGGCGCAAATTAACTGAACTCACCGCTAAGTTTTGTTTGCCACGGCTACAACTCTAAGCGTTATTCCCTTGTGTTTATCTGGATTGCTTTCTGGGGGGGTCTCTCCTCAACCACCACCAGTGTGCAGCACCCACTTGGATGATGCGACGATAGCCACAGGACAACGGCACCAGTGCGCTCACCACACACCAGCTACAGGGACGTAGAATATGGTCATGTAGAGCAAGGCATTAATATGTGCTTAATGATATGCTATTAATAAATGGCTGATATTCTATGTGCAAGCTAATGAGTAACTAGTTAAGAGACCCTAAAAATAAAAGTGTAACCAAAAACAGAATTTTAAACCTTGAAACTGTGTTCTGGTCTTCAGATTGTTGAAAAAAATCCTTGATGCCAACATTTCTAAAGCATGATAACTGACACATATCTGTTTTAGTGATTTTCATGCAACAGATAAATTAATGCAATATGTAAAATGAAGGAAATGGGTTGCTTATAAATATCTTTGGCCTATATTATTTGACTGAAATCGATTTTCCTACCATCACACAGAACACTGCAGAGCTGACCCAAGTGTCTATTATACAACACATTTTCATTATTGTTATAATGTGATTAGATTAGAAAAGGGTTTGGAATTGGTCTGTTTATCGTTATCAGGCCCAGGCTTATGAGGACATAGGATTCTTTATTCCATATTGATTTTCATGTGACCCAATTCTAAGAGTGCTTTTTTACTCACGTCTTGGCAACACTGGTTTGGCATCAAATGTCTTGCATCCTTTTCAGTGCATTAAACAGATATTTCATTCAAAATTGATGAGCTATTGAAAAAGTAGCATCATAACCAGGATTATACAACCTGTAACCTAGAAATGAACAAAACGTAAAACCAATAAGATGTGACCTTGATAGCATACCATGATTGTTTATTGTGCAGTTGAAGTGTTCCTGTGAGCCAACTTCCACGGAAGCACTGTGTTTAGATAGAAACGGCAGCGTTATTCACAATTCCTAATTATTCCCATTGTTCAGTGGAGCAGGAAGCCAAACTCCAGAGACAGGCGGCTTCCCGATGGCAGTTCACTAAAAGCTTGGCTGTGTGCATCACATCCAGAAAATCAGGAACAGCTGTATAAGAGTCTGTCAAACTAAATACAATATATAGCTTTCAGTAAACTGCCAAGAAACCCTCCTCCAAAAAGACCACTTTTCTAAAATCACTCAAATCTGCAATTGGGAGATACACAGTAGTAATAATGAGAAATAAAGTTGCAGTTCTGAGATATAAAAACAGAAACCGCAATGATTACAATATACAAAATAAGTATTGTAAGTAGCAATTGTGAGATATAGCTTAGTCGTAATCAGTGCTGGGCATGTTACTTCAGAAAAGTAATTGGTTAAAGTTACTAGTTACTTCTCACAAATAGTAGCTGATTACATTGTAAAAGTAACTAATTACCAGGGGAAAGTAACTATTGCGCAACTTAAAAAATAAATCAAATGGCAAGCTTGGATGCCCTTAATATTCAATGTTAAATTAATGAAATAGACACTAAATATAATAAATTATTATAAAACATTGTACATTCATCTACACTATTTATCTACTGACATATAGCAGCAGTCAATCAAGAATAATAATATTATATTATGATCATGTAGCATTATGGTGGTCAGAATTACCAAGTATGAATGCATATTTGTCATATTGACTGACTCGTAGTGGTGCTTGTTTGTCATAAAAAAAAGGGCAAAAAAGTTATAAGATAACAAAACTACTACGAATTCTACATCAAATAACGGTATAAAACACATTAAGGAATAATGAGCTGCTGGGTTCATAAAAATGAATCTTGTTGTCTGCGTTCGCTCGAATTGATTTGCTGAAATCAAATCACAATAGGTGAGCGCCAGCCAGTGAGATTGTCTTTAGCACATTAGTTCCGGCCACTACCAGAAAAACCGGCAGTTCTTAAAAGCTGATGAATTCCAAAGGAACTCCATTATTTTGACAGGAAAATGCAACAAAGAATATAGTTTAGATATAGCGTGTCAAGTCTACATGCTATGAAAGACTTTTTGTGTGTGTGTGAGTTTACAGAGTTTATTGTACAGTACGTCAAATACAGCTACACTGCGCATCCATTAAGATAAAATTCTAATCATATTATAATAAATTAGAGTAACGGCACATTTTATTGTCAGTACGGTAACAGCGTTGTAACGGGGGGAAACAGTAATTAGTTTGATTTAGGCTATTGTTAATTTACTAAAAAAAATAACGCAGTTAGTTAATTTTAAGAAATAAAGGTTGTGAGATGCAGTTGCAATTCTGAGAAAAGAAGTGGTAACTGCTTATGCACAAGGTTTCAGTTATATAAAGGTTGCCCTTATAAGAAATAAATTTACAATTATTAAGAGAAAACTCTAAATTATGAGAGATAAAGTAGCAGCTGTTAAATTTAAAGTCAATATTGCGAGATGCAAAGTTGCAATTATTAAAATAATTTCTGTTATAAGACATAAATTCATAACCCTGAAACATAAAGTCTAAATGATGTGAAATGTTACAGCTACAGATATGATATTTAAAGTTGCTTTGTAAGAATTTAAGTAAATATTCTGAGAAACAATGTTGCAGTTAAAGTTTAAGTTCTAATGCTACGTTCTAGTCTCTGTTGTGGTTAGACATGAGGTAAAATTAATTTTCTGTACATCTAATAGGCAAACTTTGGTTTAATGAATCTAGTATTTATTTCCTTTTTATTACTGTTTATATTAATGTAGGAAAGATATATCGTACAGCTCCTCCACATACAGTGTGTCACGTAATCGGGCTGTACTGATCCCAGTGCAGCCGCCTATGCATGCTCTCAATCACTTGAGTTTAACCATCTGCACCTGAACCTTATTAGAGATACTGCATATAAACCAAGCTCAACAGTTGCTTGAGGGCTGAGATTGAGGTAACAACCCTTTGATACTTACCTGTCGCCCTTACCTCAATATCCATGCTCCTATTACTCTGAGTTTCATTGAATCCTGATCATCGAACTTAATGCTGTCATTGTGTTTGCTTCTCTGCCCACTTGCTGAGCGATCTCGATCAAAGGAACAATCTCACCGCAAGTTCACCTGCTACTCACCGCCACGGATTCATGCTGCACTAAGGCGATTGGAAATCGCCAACCTCACGTGAGATATCACCTCATACTTATCTTAATACTCACCATGCTGCACTTACCTGTCTCCTCAGAATGCTGCTCGAACTCCACCACCCAGCTCCAAATCTCCTGCCTGCAAGGAAGAAATCAGGACTAGTGAGACCGATCCTGAGATCGCTGGATATTTGCTGGAGGAAATATACAAAGAGCCAGAGAGTGCACTCACCTGCAATGAACTGTCTTACCCATTGATATTATCTATTCTGAAATAAACATTGTTCACCTTTATCCTCTTTGTCCCAACTCCTTCCTGGCTGTGTGTTACACAGTGACAATGATTTTGTCCTCCATTGTTTTGGAAACCTGCCTCCGTTTGCTAGTAATCACGTCACTATTAGAGCAAGCTCCTGATTGGTTAACGCGGTGCAAATTTTCAACAAAGTTCAGATTTTTCAACTTGAGCGATTCATGTAAATCACGCGTCAAACACGCGAAACGCTCAATTCGTATGGAAATTACCACGTCAAACACGCCTGCTTTATGTGGTACTTAACGTGTACTTAACGTGTTCTTTACGTGTTCTTTACGTGTACTTAACACATGAAGTACGCGTGAAAAAAATAATGTGTACTTTACGTGTCAATTACACGGGAAATACGCGTATTTGACGCGTTAAATTTCACGTGTATTTGGCGCTGTTGGCTTTCCATAAATTCGTGCTGCGTCATTCATGCGAATCGCGTCATTCGCACCGCTTAATTTGAGCGAATCGCGTCGCAGGATGTCTAATCGTGTCTTTGCATTGACTTAACATATTAAGCACTTAACGCTTCATTCACGTCTGGAGTGAACACACCATAAGAAAAGAAGCCACAGGAGTAAGAAACAATGTTTTAGTTATTCAATTCAATTCAATTCAAATTTATTTGTATAGTCAAGTCAAGTCAAGTCACTTTTATTTATATAGCGCTTTTAACAATACAGATTGTAGCAAAGCACTGAACAT
>JAUMHG010000034.1:3479094-3504330 GCA_032359395.1 Enteromius anoplus
TATAGTCTATCTCTATGGCAGAATTACAGCGCCCCATACTGGTTTGGCATATATACTACATCGTTTTCAGTGGTTTCTTGTTTACGCAATTTTTTTTTAGAACGAGGGAAAAAAAAGATTGGATAGGGAACGCACCGGCTTCGTGTGGACGGAGCCTAAACCTACCAATACCAGGGGAGTCATAATCTGGCAGGGTTCGAAATTCGGCACCTGTTTTTTTACCGTAAATATTTTTTATGGATTTTGTTTTTTTACAGTGTGGTTTTAATGATGTAAAAGTATATTTTTGTAAAATAAACATTTGTGAGTATGCTAGGCACACTTTAATTTCAAAAGATTATATTATAATATTTGAAAAAGTGTATTCATGTTGCATGTTATTATTATTAATTAACTGATGAATTAATTATTTTGCATCGATGGATGAACTTGTGTTTCAATAGGTCCACTGTAACAACATGTACACATGGAGGGTAAAAATGTTCCGACAGGCTGTTTGTTACTTCCGTTCGGATTCAGACTGGGAGCCCAATCCTGTGCTTTTCAAGCCAAAAGCAGACCGCATCAGTCCAAGTGCTCGGTTTGTCACGGTTACCCTTGGCAACCGCATGGCCAGCGCAATTAGGTGCCGTTTTGCATTCAATGACATCTGGATGATGTTCAGTGAAATTGCTTTTCAGTCAGGTAATAGTGGTTTAATCACGCTGCTTGTTGTTTCTTTTTATATCTCTCTCTCCTTTTCTTATCTGTTCACTTTTTCATGATTCATTTTAGCATATTAATAGCCTACTATAAATATCGTACCTCTTCAGTTCAAAATGCCTTTCACCCAAATTCACCTTTCAGATACAGCAGTGTACAACACCTCTCTTGTTCCTCGTAAACGTAATCAGACTCCAGGGATTCACCCAGGTGAACCTTATATTTATCTTAGATACAATGCAGAATTCTTTGTGAATAATTACCTGCTCTCATACAGTGAGTTTATATGACTTTATAGTATAAATTTGCAGGCAACAGTGCCACCTGTTGTTTAATACTTCATGCAGTGGCCTCATGTATTTCACAGTTAAACACATAAAATATATTTTGCATTTATATATAGGGATGGCATTTAGAGTTAATAATAATAAATAAAAATGGTGTGTGAATATATTAACTGTATATGAATGGGAGAAATCATAACTCTCATTTTGGTGACTATACGGCTCGATATGGTAGTGAAAGGATGTAATTTTGTTAAATATAAAAATATTGTATTGTCTTTTCTCCTACTCTGAACCTTCTGCAGGTGATGATCCCACCCACAAAATTGATGACAGCAGCACAAGGATCCTAATAGGCTGTTTGGTGGCCATTATTGTCATTCTGTTGGCCGTCATAATAATCATACTGTGGAGACAGGTCTGGCAGAAGATGATTGAGAAGGTATAAGGTTTTATATAAAACACAATAAAAACATGATGACGTAATAAAAATTAAAGATTTTTGGAGATCTTAAAAATGGGCATATCTGTTTTTCCTTTTTTTTAGGTAAATTGTTTAGAAATGGTTTTAGTTTTAGTTAACTATAATAACCCTGCTGTTAGTCTTTGGTCATGAATGTAGCATGTATGTATTACATTTTGTTAAAGGCTTCTCGGCGTATGCTGGATGATGAGCTGACCACGCATCTGTCTGTTCAGAGAGAGGCCTTCACCCACCGTCATTCCTCTCTGTCCAGCGATGTTGAATCCAGTTCCACATATGAACGAATATTTCCCATGGGATCTGACTATCAGGAGCCATCACAACTTTTACGGAAACTACCAGAATTCCAGGCTACGGAAAACCTTGGTAGGGATGCTCGATATTTACTCATCATCCTCACATCATTCTGAACCCAGTAGTTTAGCCTCATCTGTCTGTAGGAAAAATACCAAATTATGCATATGAAATAACTCTGTTTGATTAACAGCCTGAAATTTAGTGTGTTATTCACTGACGGTCTTTCCATCCCCTATAACTTTCATTTCAAATACCACTTCTTTATCATGTGACAACAGACTATTGTTTTGTTTTCAATCCTGCTATCATATTAGTTTTAAAAACTGTGGGTAAAAAGTTGGTTATCAGATAGGGCAGTTCTTAAAAAATGACACCAAGTTTGAAGTCAGTATTTTTTTTTTTTTTATTACTTTTGAAGTCAGTAATTTTTTTTTTTTTCAGCAAGAATGTATGAATTGATCGTGTTACTGAAAAGAAATGCTTTCCAAACTCGGTCCTGGATGTCCGGTGTCTAACAGAGTTTAGATCCAATTTGCCTCGACACACCTGCATGGACGTTTCTAACATGCCTAGTAGGAGCTTGATTAGCTGCTTCGGATGTGTTTGATTAGGGCTAGAGCAAAACTCTGCAGCACGCCGTCCCTCCAGGACCAAGTTTGGACAGCCCTGGTTTAGAGTGACACGACTGAATATTCAGTTTTGGCTAAACTATCCCTTAACAACATTAGATGTCTATGTTGATATGGTTGTGTTACAGCAATGATTGATGCCCCTTCCGAACCCTCTACGGCCCACCCTACAGATGAGGCCCCGCACTACGCAGAGGCAGACATCGTGAGCCAGCAGGAAGCCGCTGGGGCCCACAGTTACCGTGTCACGGTGGTCAGCATGCCCTTATCTCCAGGACGAGATGGAGCTCTGGAAGAGTTTCCGAGGGAGAGACTGACTTTCAAAGAGAAACTTGGAGAAGGACAGTTTGGAGAAGTACGTGAATAATTCTCTTCACCAAAAGAACATTACTGTTATTTGTGATACTTGTTCATTCCTGCCGCAGGTTCATCTGTGTGAAGCTGAGGGAATGCAGGAGTTCATGAAGGACCATTGTGGCCACATCAGCGATGAGCCAATGCTCGTAGCAGTCAAGACCCTAAGAGAGGACGCAAACAAAAACGCGAGGTAACACACAGGTGCAGGTGACCTGCAATCGATGTTACGTGCCTGTTGTTGCTGAGAAGAAGCAATGCTTTTTGCTTTACAGATGCTGTCCAGCCATTTTAGGACAATTTACATTTTCCTCAAGGAAATCTACATTTTCAGGAACGACTTCTTGAAAGAGATCAGGATCATCTCACGATTAAGAGACCCGAACATCATTCGCCTGTTGGCGGTGTGTGTTGAGAGCGATCCGCTGTGCATGATCACGGAGTACATGGAGAACGGAGACCTCAATCAGTTCCTGTCCCACCATGATCTGCAGGATGAAGGAGATCCAGCTGGTGACTCAGCTACCATCAGGTATATACCAGTGAAGAAAAAAAATAAACCTTTGGTACCACCAAATTGATTTGTTTTTCTCAAATGATATCTGTGGTTTGATTCAAACATGAAATTAAATTTAATCCTTTCGCACATAATAGTTTATTTTAAATGTATTATTATAATGTTGTCATTATGAAAATATTTACATAGACTTAAACCAAAATGTCGCTAAATTAATATTTTAGGGGGGGTTTAAAAAAAAAATTTAATCAGAGTAGAATTTGTAAAAAAAAAAAAACAAAATTTAAACAAAAATAAAATAAATAACTTACTGTTTAAAATTTTAATTACACATTATAAAAGAGGGGCTAATGTGGCAATATCATGACAAAAATAATCCATTTATAATATTGATATTGCAATAATCACAGAATGCATATAAACGTGTGTTTTTGTGCTTGCGTTTTGGGGTAACTGCTTTTTATATAACCTAGCTTTGGCTTTACAGACAAACATGTCTGTCTGTGATGTTTAGTCTAGCGCAAGTTATGCAAAAACTCCCATTACAGTCCATCAAGTTACAAAATGAATCCTTTATTTACATTTTATTGCCACTGTGTTGTTTATGATGAGGCAAGCAATTCATTCAGTGACCATGCACCCTCAACAAAAACAACTCCAGAGGTTTTAACTTTAGAATAAAAATTTATTGTAAATGCCTTTTTCTTCCTCTGCAGCTACAGAATACTGATTCACATGGCCTCCCAGATTTCCTCGGGAATGAAGTATCTGTCCTCCCTGAATTTTGTTCACCGTGATCTCGCTACACGCAACTGTTTAGTTGGAACAGATAACACCATCAAGATCGCCGACTTTGGCATGAGCCGCAACCTGTACCGTGGAGATTACTACCGCATACAGGGACGAGCAGTGCTCCCCATCCGCTGGATGTCCTGGGAAAGCATCCTACTGGTAAGTCTTTCTGGAGTCAAATTTGTGGGGCCACAAACTTACAAGCTGCTCTATCAGTTTGACTATCTGTGTTTCTACAGGGAAAATTCACCATGGCCAGTGACGTGTGGGCATTCGGGGTGACCCTGTGGGAGATTCTGACTCTGTGTAAAGAGCAACCTTATGCCCAGTTCACAGATGAACAGGTGATCGAAAACACGGGCGAGTTTTTTAGAGACCAAAACAAACAGGTGAGACTTGAGCATGCAACAATTCTAACGTTCATCTCTGACAACACAAGTCTGCAAGTATCTGTGTAAATCATTTTTTATGTCAAATCTAGGAAATCACCCCAGACCTCCAAAATAAAAAAAATCTCAGTAACACTATATTTAATTTACTAATTTAATAATAGTAGGCTATTCCTTCTTTAATGCTTAAATAGGTAATTTTACACTTATTAGGTTTATTTTAGTGTTAATTTTCTAAATACTTAATCAACCTTCCAGGGAATACAGATGATAATTAGCCTAAATCTGGCATATTAACATGATTGTTTTAAGTAGTCGTGTTAATTGTCCACTGATAAAAATAAAATTACTGCTGTCAAATGATTAATTGCGATTAATCGCATCCAAAATAAAAGTTTTTGTTTGCATAATGTATGTCGGTGCACTGTTTATATTATGTACATATGAAGACACACCCATGCAGCATATATTTTTTTTATATTTACATGTATTTATGTCTAATATATTCATATAAAAAAAAATTTTCTTAAATATATACATGCATGTTTATTTATATACACAAAATAAATACACACAGTACATACACATATTTTGTCAACAAATCCTTTATTTTGGATGCAATTAATCCTGATTAATCGTTTAACAGCATACATTTTTTGCATGTAATTTTTTTAGTTTAACATTTAATATATTTTGTATTTTATTATTAATTAACATGTTAATTTAAATTATATTTATTTTTCTATTACTTTTCGTATTTAGTATTTAGAGTATTTCTGCAGTCTTTCCGTGCATTATTATTATTATTAATATTATTTTTTACATTATTGGACTGGCATATTTAATGCTTTTTTCCCCTCCTTGAGCCTAAGAATAGCTGGCACTGCAAGATGAGTCAGGAAAAAAAGCCATGTAATAACTTGGAAGAAGCTAAGGGTGTCAGTGCTGAGCTGTGTTTTGAACCCCTCAGGTCTATCTGCCGAAGCCGCACTGCTGTCCTGATTCAGTGTACAGCCTCATGCTCAGCTGCTGGAAGAGAAATGCCAAAGAAAGACCCACGTTCCTGGAGATCCACAGCACACTGATGGAATACCATGACTAATTCCATGCTGATGTACAGAGCAGAACTTTTCTTCACACATATTCAGCAATTTCCAGACATGTGAGGGAAGCCCATGCTAAATCTAACAGCAATATACTTATTTTTAGTGTAAATTAAAAACCAGAAAATCATAAATGTTGTCCTTCATAAATATGAAATATTATCTAAAAATTAAATGGATGTTATTTTATTCTTATTTTTTATTAAATATAGACATTTTCTTTCATGTGTACAGTAATATACTTCTGCAAAATGCTGTTGTCATTGTTTATTAAATATACATATTTGCTGATTTATTGGAGCAAAATGACCCTTGATTTTGGGAAAAAGAATGATCTTGCCTTTTGAAATATCTGTGCTGTCCTAATGTTGATCAGTCTTGAAGGGAATCTGGGAAGTATCAAAGTACATTGGAATATGTCTCTTGTCAAAATAAATGAATGATGCATACATACCTATATAAGTATTAACAGACAAAACTGAGTGATAGGTGGGAGGCAAACACAGCAATTTGGTCACTAGCGCTGCTTTGTAGATTGAGCCTTGGACTCTATTGAGAAACGTGTCACTCAGCCTAGATATGCTGTGACTGTCAATGATAAACAAGTTGGTGCAAGCGACGCCAATTCAAATTTGTGCGAAGAGAAACGTTTTAGCTTTAGGCCTGTTGGGTTAAGAATAACCTGCCCTTGATTTCACGTGCCTTTAATGCACAGTTATTATTTTAAGAGGCACGAGCGGTCGCACCGCGAGCTGGAAAACATCCTCTGTGGTGACGCGCCGTGACGTCATTCTCCGACAATGATGGCGGCCGCTGGAGCCTCCGCCGCAGATAACAGGCAGAGAAAACCTCTGTCAAGAGCTCCTTCAGCCCGTTAAACCAGCGCTGCCATCGTCACGCGTCACTCGAAAAAACACCTGAAGGGATAATGAGGAGAACCGGGGTCGGCTGTTTGAAAATATCGCAATATTTGCCCTGAATAAGTGTGCCGCGGAGCAGCGAAAAACAGCCGTTAATCTGAGGGTGATTTTCTGCTCGCGATGATTCACTGGTAATTTTCCAGCAGCGCGAGACTCTCCTCAGACAAAAAGCACCCCGAAATATTCATAAAAATGAAATTCACCGAGCACCTGTCTGCCCACATCACCCCGGAGTGGAGGAAACAATACATTCAATATGAGGTAAGAGTCGAGGAAAAGCAACATTGAGCTATTTTACCTCAGACAGCTTCCCTTCAGCTCACGGAGCCTGTCTAAAATCAGCCATCTGTCGTTATAATCTATTTACGAAAGACAGGTTTACATCCGTATTTCTGTGCTTTAATGACTCATTTTTGTTAAGGATTCGTCTGTAGCTAAAAGTTTACAGCTGGTAGCTTTAAAGCTAATGTGAGTATATGAACATCAGGGATGCAGGTGAATCAGTCCAGATGTTTCGCTCTGCTCATGATCAGCTTCGTTAAAATGTTGATTATTTAAAAAATATAAACCAATAACAAGACTTAAGTTAAATAAAATGTCAAATTCAACATATGTGTGTAACTCAAAGGACCTGTTCTTCCACTCAACTCATTTCTATAAACATTAAGTTTTAATATTAACGTCTATTTAAGATCTCAGATACAAATAGTGTATCCTTAATTTTAGGATTTAGTAGGAAAACGTAATATTGGAGAATTTAGAGGGTGAACAAGTTCATCAGGCTTACAGCAGTGACTAAAATCAACACACTCATTTTTTCATCTCTAACGTTACTTATTGCTCACGTCGATCATTTAGGAGTGGCAGTGTGATCAAATTGTATCTTTTTTCCCATGGAGTCGTTATCTACGTTGTTTTTCAGGTCTGTAATTACTTGCAGGGGCCATTCCTCCAAAACAAACATATATGACGGTGATACAGAGCAAAATGCAGTGTTTAGCAGACTACATAATTGTATTATTTCACATGAGCGCATACGAGGCAGTTTTCTTTGTCTTCAGTACTGGACTGGGTTAGAGTTGACAGGGCTTTAGTGTACTGCAGCTCCTTCAGGGTTTAATGGCCTACACATAATGAGATTATTGCCTTCTCCTTGGGCATTTGCTAATTAATTAGTCATCATCTCTTTTTGAGAGTAGTAGTACACAGCCGATTGTGTTCGTAAGGGATTGCTGAATCAAATATAAATGATATCGGAAAATAAACAGCTGATGGGTTTGCTTTCTCTGTCACGCATAGACTTTATAATTCCCTCTCACCTGCCTTGAGGAGAGATCAGTTCTGATCTCAAGGAGATTTTTTTTGCCCGCTGGGCGCTATAAATGTGTTGATTTCTTATGTTCTGTGACCTTTCTTTTGGGTCACACAGTCTTGACAGAGCTGATGTCAGCTTATTTGGAGATATGAGCGTTTCTGCTGATTTCTGTGTTCTGAGTGGGCGATCACATGATTCCTGACGCTCGGAAAAAGAAGAAAAAATGTTTCACCGTCTCAAAAAAGCCAGCTGAAGTCGAGACCAAGCGCAAGGCTGCCTCAGAGTTTAAGACCTTTTTCTTAGTCATGGGAATGTTGTGTATGCTGGCCTGGGTGAAGAACTGTGCCGGCCTGCTGGTAGAACAAGTAAACATCTTTGATGCAGCTGTCAAGGCCACGTCCCCTCGTGTTTTCTTAGAGGATTCTGTTTTTTCAACAGGCTTCTTTAGAATCTGCATTGTACTGTGTACTGCAGTTGTCCCTCCACCCCTTAGCATTCACATTGTCTTTTTTTAACACCGATCTTACAAATAGAACAGGAAAGGCATAAGAATACTTCATGTTTGGACAGTATATGTTGCAAACAAGACTGTTGCTGCAGAGCATGATTAGCTGGTTCAGGTGTTATTAGGGCTGTTGGTAAACCTTGCTGGAAAGTGCTTGACCAGGAGAATTTGATGGCTTTTTTGTTTGTTTGGTTTTATGTGGTGAAATGTCCTGTTTTGGTGCATTTTATGTCTTTGGTACACTTAGCATCAATAATTCAGTTGAACCAACTCACAGTTTTCCTACCCTTTTTAACCGGCCCCGTTGGCTTGTTTGGTGTGCACCAAAGTTCAGATGGCAGCATTCACACTTATTCAGATGAACCGCATTAACAGAGTTCATTTTAATTGACTCAGACCTGCCAAGTGTCTTGAAAGAAAAAGTGTCACAATTTGCATGCTATTTTGGAGTACAAGTGGTATCCCTACTGAAGATTCCAAAACAGTGCATTTTAATATCCAAATGAGGCAAAATAAATATAAATAAACTAAAACTAGATATATATATATATATATTTATATCATGATCTTTCATCCTCTGGAGATGTAGAGATGTAAGCTATTGGCCCTATTTAGATTTTTCCAATGTGAATTACAAAATTTGTTACATGAGATGTTTTGTTTAGTTTTTTCTTTGTGATGATATTTTACTTTGACATTTAATAGCATTTAACATCAAAATACTTTCACTGTGTGGAGCTGCTTCAGAGGTATTTTTAAGAGTGAGAAAAAACTCTTGACATTTCTCACATGCTCTTATTACAATGCTGTAGTTCAGGAGTAGCGTTAAGGTTCATGCAGAGGTCAGTGTCAAATTCTGAGCTGAACATGGAAGAAATCCCACTGTGAGGAATTTTAAGTTTTAAAATGGTTCACATTTTTATCTCTTTGATCTTTAACTTTTTATTTAAACAACATTAAATACACAGTTGTAATCGAGAGAACTGTCTATGTCTGTGGGTCTAATGTCATTATTTATTTTATTGGCTTTGTTTAATCATGTGATTTATTTTTTATTTTTTTCTCTCTCTCTGTGATGTAACAGTGAGACATGATAGCTGATAGAGGGCAAGCCAAATATTGATGGGTTGTTATTGATTTGAGTTCCACAGGCAAAGTTCCTGCCTCTCTCACTCCTCAGTACTTCTCCACTGGATGTATTTGACCTTTCACCTAGTGTGATCCATAAAAGCCAGTAAAATACCCCTCTTTCTACAAAATCATTGCAGATTTTCATTATAAATTAAATCTTAACATTAATGCAAAGCATTCTGTCAAAGAAAGCAATTTTTTTTGTCATAATTAACATGCTTTTTAAAATAGCCTTAAATGTTTCCTGGTGATTATGCACTTTTGTGCTAAGATGTGGCTAGACGCATGTCATAATTACTATACTAGTGGTGCACCAGTCAGGAAATATGACGCTGGCACCTCAATTACTGAGGTCACATTTTGTGAAATATGACTCTCTCTCTATATATTTATTTATTTATTTATTTATTTGTTTGTTTAATATAACTGTCATGAGAAGTTTTGTTGTCACTGCCAAAGACCATAAGTGATATAAAAAAAAAACTACTAAAGAATACAGTGTAAATAAGGGATTCATTCTGTAGTGTAGAAGGATACATTTACTGTAATAGGAGTTTTTATGAGAAACGCACATCTCTGATCTCATTCTTTGCTCACTTTGATCTTTTTGCATGCTGGTAAGAGCCCAGCATCCATATAGACACTGTAATGTTTTCTCAGTGATAACCACATTTAAATGCAGTTGTGAATCTCATAAAGTATAGTTCCACAGAAAAGAGTGTGAGTCGCTCTCTAAAATTGCGACAATTAACAGTGATAATGGCAATGGCATCTTGGTCTTGATTTATTGGTGCGTAAAATTTCAATAAACTTATACATCATCCTCAGTTTGATTTGGATTTGTAGCTTTGTGAAGAATATGACATGACATTGCCCAAATTTTCCAAATTGAAAAAAACTATAATAAGAAAAATATTTCTAATTTCTGTATGTTCATTTTTATTCTCTCAACCAACATTAATATTATAGTATTAAGAGAAATAATCAAGAATTAAAAAAAAAAAGTCCAATGATTTATTCTTGAAAATGTGCACTGTGTGTTAATTTATATAATTTATAGTTTATAATTTAAACGGTGCATCCCAGTGGAAATGCTGCATAGTCTCTTCTGCTTGGATCTATTGTAATCATTTTTTTTCTGATTCAAGGACATTATGTTTCTTACAGAGGGGATATCCAATTCTAGATTTGGGCAAAGTTAAAAACAGCCATTTCCTCTATCTTTCTTTTAGTTTTAGTACTTCCTGTTCTGTGCTCAAAAACTCATGTCTTTCTGTCTCAGTCCGTCTGCATCCTGGCAGGGCTTCCCTTGTCAGTCAGAACGGGCACAGTGCCAGTCACATGCTGCTGTGTATTATGAAGGCCAATTATCTGACCTCTGGAAATGGTGTTTCATGTTCTTTTCTTCTCCACAGGCTTTTAAAGAAATGTTGTACTCGGCCCAGGATCAGGCCCCATCAATCGAAGGTAAATACATGCAAACATACTCTGGAAAGCAGCCCATAAAAGCACATAAACAAAAACAGTGTAAATACCAGTTATTGTTGTAAAGGAGAAAATTTGGAGTTTGTTGTAAAATTATTTAAAACCCTTTGTTTGATCTGATCATAGTATAAGATATATCATATACCTTATCTCAGTAGTTGCATATGCAAACATTTTTTGAGAATGTGTGAGTTCCAGTATCACATTGTCTACTCTACAGCACACGCTGCAGAGCCACAGCAAGAGGCAGATTTCACTGATCGCAAAAAGAGACTGAGAGAAGTGCTTTTTTAAAATTTGAATAAAGATTTGTTTTATTTATGTTAATTTGCTTTTTTATATGTGCGATATGGAAACTACAAATGTTTCAATGACATCAAAAGTCATTTTGAAGTAGGTAATGATTTAGACATTGGTTAAATTAGTAGTAAACATACATAGGCATTTTAATGCTAGTAAAATGCCACAGAATTTGTGCCATCTTGCAAATAGTCTAAAAATAGATGTTGCTCCATCAGGACATAAAACAATGCACACATCATTAGTTATTTAGAGAGATTACACTGAGTACGTATGGTATGAACTTAAAGACACAATTTATTTTTCAAGCAATATAAACAGATTTCCAGCAATTTTACCGGTCTTGAATTGTAATGTATATTGTATATCAGCATCAATTTTCAAAAGTAATGTCTTATACTTGTTCATGTTTAATATTTCCTGCATGATTATGTATATAAAGAGTTAAAGTTGTGTTAGTTACCTGTGTTGGCAAGCACACCCACCTCAACAATTTCAATATATCCTTTATCCCGCCCAAAAAAGCTATTAAATTGCAGATAACATCTCAAGTAACAATTAAGATCCTTGCACATAATATAAAAACGAATCCTGCGTGACTGATACGCTTCAAATCCGGTGATTTATGGTCAGTGCTCTAGCTGTCAATGATGTAAATGATGCTCTCTGCTGGATGGCGTCTCAAACATATATAGATATATGTACTTAGAAGCCTCATTGGGCTGCTATAGGTAAGCCATCCGCCATATTGTAGCAGTCTTGACTTGACGTCATTCACCATAGTAATCACTGAATATTTGAAAGATACCACAATCCTGCACAGAACGGCTAAAACCTACAGTATCGTGAATGACGTCAGGTTCACCCCTCCAAGATGGCAGCCACATCTATATGCCTGGAGCGGCATTACAGCTGAATAGCAGTTGAGAACACAATGAGCAAATTATTAATAAAGATTAGTGTTCTAGAGCTCTTATATCTTATGTATGTATTTATTTATGTTAGAATTAGTTCTAAAACAGGAATGGCAACATTTCACCTCAGGCTGATTTACAACACAGCTGAATTTAATTCAAGCAGCTGATGTCAAAAAGGCGGAAAACTGAAATGACGCCTCCACCACGGTGATATGTGTATTACCAAAGTTGTTACATATCGATTAATCATAGTAGTAACATTAGTAACATTAGTTAATACATAAGGAATCATGGATTAACAATAAAAGAAAAATTTAACAGTGTTTAATAATATAGGTTGATATCGATTTATAAATGTGTGTTGATATCACCAATAGTTATATTTTATATTTATAAACTTGTTACCAAATTTAACTTCAAGTTAAGAAGTAAGTTCCTTCAAGTTGCTTTATTTTTTTAAATGTGTATGAAAGTTACAACCCATCAACCGTTAAATTCTAAAATTGCTTTGCTTGCAATTCTCTGGTGTTTTTACAAAAACAAACACATGTTAGTGTCTCTTCTGCTTGAGCTTCTGTGTTTGGCCTCACCCACATGTTTTCAGAAAAAAAGCTGTTTTGGGTGCAGCTTGTGCAGTTTCAGCAGATACAATATGTTTTTCGATGTTGTGATCATTCGCTTTCTTTTTCATGGTACTAAACCCCAAAGAGTAGATTTAAAACAGAGCAGTTCAAATGTACTTGTTAGACCCAGAAGAGTACATTAAAAATAAAAAAAATAGCACAATGCAATGTCTCTACAGTATGATACTGAATTTCAAATGAAGCGGGCTGAAAACGGAATACTGTACATTTATAGCCATTATGCAAAAGAGACAGCATGTTACTGGCTTTCGAAAATACTATATAAATCTGTTAGATTGTACCTGTATGTTTACAGTAACACTTTGCATTGTAGAAATGCTCAGTTTGCCTGGTGTTCTCTATAGGTAGCGGATTAAACTTTCAGTTTATATATTTAATAAAAACAAATGTTGGTAAACATCAGTGAACTCCCAGGGCCATCATATCATGCCATTGGACCTTCTGTCCCATTATAATGGACTACCATCTGGCAATTTCACAGTCCACAGTACTTGTCAGACTGCTAAAAAAAAGTCTGTCTTTGTGTCTTTTTTGGTTTGTTCCATTCAGCCTTAATGGCAGTAACTGGAAATGACGAATCCTGACCTAAAATCAGTGTAAGGTGACCTCACCACAGTGAACATGTGAAGTGTAGTTATCTTAGCACAGTGTGTAATTGAATTGCTTTGTCAGATTAAAATGTCTAAACATGGGTGATAAGGAAAACCTTTGTCTCGGTTGTAATGTCATGCTATCTGTTAGTTCCCGGGGTTCAGCTCGAGACCCATGGCTGATGAAAACTTACGGAGGACTGTTCTAGTGCTCAGATAAGCAGTGATTTGCATCCAAAGGTTACAGCATGTGCAAGTGCGCGCGCACGCACACACACACACAAACATACACAAACACATGTACATTTTTCCTAAAACAGTGCTAAAGCTCCCAGAGAGCCATAAACCTGCACACTGAGTGTTTTTCTAAGCTGTGGGATGATGGTAGTTGTGATTATCTAGAAATAACTGTAATCTTCTGTCAAAGTTTGTGGTTTTTATGGGTGGTGATAAGTGTTGCTAATGGGATTGTTTAAGTAAAGCTATTATTTTGGAGGGCAACCTGCATGACGAGGGTTTTTCGTTAATAAGATGCTGATTTTTTTTGATGACGGATATCGGAAAGGGCTGATGGTGCAGGTGTTTGAAGTCATCAACCTCTAATTTTAAGTTTTTGCGTGCAAAGTTACGTGAGTGATTATGACTGTCTCTACTTGGCAGTGCTTCACAGTCTTAAGAATGAGATCATTGTCCCTAGATTTCTTAATGGAGATTTTGTCCAGGTACGCAATTCTTTCAAAGCTGCGTAATATCAAAGCGCATTTTTGCGTAAAGCTACAAGTAACAATTAATTCAGTTCACTGTATTGTCATTTTAGTACATTGCCTGACAAAGGATAAAAAGCATACTATGGTTCCTTCTGGAAACTATGCTGACTATATATACTGGACAGTCAGGAGGACTAAAGACAACAATAAAGACAGACAGTACAAGAACAAGGTACAGAGTAAAAGAGAATTGACAATGATAAAGTGACAGGTCTGGTGGTGGTGGTGGTGTTTTAAATGATCTACATATATGCTCTATGTTTAAAAATAATAATATAATAAACAAATGTACCTTATATGTTCTTATGCTTATTGTTATCCTTGTATGTCCCGGTCTTGGTAAGAATTGTTTTTGTGTGTGTGTGTTTTGTTTTTGTATTTTGTCTCTTATTCTCGTTAAGGCTGCATTTATTTGATTTAGAAATAAAGTAACAGATTGTAATATATTGTAAAGATTATTACAATTTACAATATTATTTTTGAATAGTTTTTTTTTTTGTTTACAGTTTTCTATCTTAATCATTTTTTTGAAATGTAATATATTCCTGTGATGCAAAGTTTCCAACGTTTATAATTACTATCGATGCTGGGAATAGGTTCGCTACTTGATATTTTTGTGAAAACTATGCAAATGTTTTTATCAAAATTCTTTGACATTAAAACATTCAAAAGGATGGCATTTATTTGAAATTGAAGTCTTTTGTAACTTTTTAAATATCTTTAGTGTCACCTTTGATCAGTTTGTTGAAGGTATTATTGCTGCATAAAAAGTACTGGTGTTGATCAGCAGTGCATGCGTATCATGCTCTTCTTCACATTTTTATTCCGTTACAGTTACTGTTGCTATAAAAATATCAGTACTTACAATATGGTCCGTTTTAAACCTAAATGAAATAAACGTTTCATGAATGTATTTTGGACACATTTCTGAAACCTTTCTACTGTTGCTCTCCATTTGTTTATTGTTGTTGTTTGTTTGTTTTTGTTGTTGTTTTTGTAGAAATGCATTTCTCACTACTGTAAAGTCGTGTAATTGAAGAAGACTTTACATGCACAGGACACACACCAATAGTGACATTTGTTGTCGATTTTATTGATTAGGTGTTGCAGCCATAGTTTTGTGTGAATTTAATCACTGACCTGGAATGAAAAAAGAAGTAGCTTCCTGATATGGGCTTTTCAGTGACCGATGCAAAGGAGTGATGTAAAAAAATTACCAGGTAACTGATACATTGATCAATCACTGGTCAAAAGTACAGAAAGCAGCAAGTCCAGAACTGTTTTGTGTTTAGGTTTAAATAAACGCAGAGGGTACCTCTGTAAGGTCACGCATTCCCTGGAAGATTTCAGTTCACAAGTTCTCAAGTAGTTTATTTTCTCTCTCAGGAGCTTCAGCTAAGAGAGAGAGAGAGCTGTGTATGTTCATCCCTGCTGAGCTGATATGAAACTGAGCTGTGTGCTTTCATAGCAGGCCAGACAGATTGACCCAGCTGAAGGTCTCACTGGGGAGGGTTACCTAAACCAGTGCAGAGAGGGACTCCCTGCTGTAGAGCTGGAGTAATCCAGTATTAACACAGGATCAGATCAGACCAAACAGTCTATCGTGAGAATAACCCAGAATCATCTTAACCCTTTCACTTTGAAGTGTTTTTTTAAACAGCAATGAACTCGTTGAACCTCAAATGGCCATCATAACCTAAAATATTTCTTAGCTGTTTACCTGAGGGTTTTATAGTAACTGATATCTTACTTATCATGTGATAAGTCAACTGCTTACTCAGAGAGATTTTTTAACTCTGCTGGTTTAGTGCTTTGATCAAGGAAGCAGTTCCTCATAAATCTTAGAAGCCTAATAGAACTTGCACGTTAATGATTCTTAAACATGTGGGTAATTTATGAACGAAGCTTAATAACACTAACAGTGTTTATTGTGGAAGTTAAGGATTGTGGCTTGTTTTGTAAGTCTAGTGTTCCAAGGTTTGCAGCTGAGAGTCATGTTTTAGTTTCGTCAGATGACACGTGTTTTTCAACCACATACAGACCACATTACTCAAGCTTTGGTAGATGAAATATGAGTAATAATGTGTGCGTAAAGTAAACCTCCCTCTCTTTCCTCTGGATTCCACAAAACTCATGTAACAATATTCTCCTGACTGGCTTCTTTGTTTTAAAAATTACTCTTAAATGTATCTTTACACCAATGTGAAACTCCTAATTTAGGAAGCAATGCTCTTAAAATGTTCTTAGGATAAAATGATGCAGGTATTTCAAGCCATGAGTCATTTTCCCTAGTCTGAGAGTCCTGAGATAGTGATTCATTGTCTGTGTGTCTGGACAGTATCAGCCAGACTTACTGTCATTGCGCTCTGTTTTTTCTCCCTCAGAGGAGAATATCATGCAGTTACATCTCTATGGTGTCAAAAGTATTTACAGTCAACAGAAACTTCACATGCCCCCTAACTGGAAATGTTTGAAGTCACGACCTGTGAACTGTTATGATTATTGTGATTTAAGACCATGCTGACTTAATTAGTCTTGACTTTTAGTTCTCAGACTATGGATCTTGGAAAGACATGACGCAGAATAATTATACAGGGATTCCTTAAAGTGATACTTGAACCACAAATGAAAATGTATTTACTTCCAAAGCTGTAAGGCCTTCTGTTTTATGCAGAGTGCAAAAAAAGGTACACTACTTTTATTCAAAAAGGACACATTAAATTGATTGTTAGAAAAACTTTCCATTCATCAAACAATCCTGAAAAAAGTGTCAGTTTCCACAACAAACCTTCCCCACCAAAATTAAATAATACAGCAGTTTAGAGCATTGTTTAATAAGAAATGTTTCCTGAGCACAACATCTTCATATTAGAAAGATCACTGAAGAGTAATGTACTGTAAAATAACTGTAAAAGCTATTTCATTTATAATACTGCAAACACTTGAATGCAAAACAAATAAATGCAGCCTCAGTTAACTTTGTTTTCATAGACTGTGCGTTCCAGTGTTGTTTCCACTCCAGCGTTCTTCAGAATATCTTCAAAGGTTGTCTGCACTGGCTGTGTAAAAGCAAACTTTCCCAATCCATTTGTCCTGTCGTTGGAAGCTGCACAAGCATCTGGAACGTCCGGACATCTGTGTACTGTGTAGTGTAGACAGAATCACGCTTTATAATGCATCACACTGCTCGCATCAGAGGTAGACACGATATAGCTCTAGATTTTAGAACATTTATATGGGTCTTTCTAATTTTCTGAAAATCTGTGGTGTTTTTAATGTGAAGCTCTGCTAGTATAGATTCTGTGTGGATTCTGTTACCATTGAGACCACTGATTTCCTTGTGCAATTAATGCAACAAGATTACCAGATTAATTGTTTGTTAGTCCAAAAGGGTATCCTCAGTTGCCTCAGTAGAGTGTGTTCCAGTGTTCTCAACCTGGATGATGGTTTAATTTAATTCATGCTGTTTTTGACCCTCATTTTAATTAGATTTCACTTGCAAAAAGGTTCATTTGAATCTTCTCTAAATGCTTGTAATGACTTCTTGTTATGTCCAAACTCATATCATTGAGATTTCTTCTTAGAAATAAACAAGAATACAATTTTCGGTGGGCAGTGTGTGAACCTGCTACTTCTTAGCCAGTGATGTTTCAGACCCAGAGTTCATAATTAAAAGGTCAAACAAATCAATCCGATATACTGATCTTCACTGCCTTTTTCCTCTTTCCCACAAATATGCACACAACCTCATGTTTTTGAGCTGCGAACAAAGTTTTCCACCAGTTTCTTTTCCTCTTTTTTTGTTGTGTGTGTGTGTGTGTGTGTGTGCTTTCCTGAGTAACTTTTTCACGTTTGCTTCATCCTTTAGTCACAGATGAAGACACTGTTAAGAGATACTATGCCAAGTTTGAGGAGAAGTTCTTCCAAACGTGTGAGAAGGAGCTGGCCAAAATCAACACGTTCTATTCAGGTAACTAAATGTGAACATTAGACTTGTTTAACGTGAAGCTCACACTTTCTGTCTGCTCTAGTATTTACACTAGAGTATTAGTATTACCCATCACACAGAGATTTAACTTTACAAAACAGACATTATAAGCTAAAGCCAGGACTGGCATTAAACCAGTACTTATTATTTTTATATACCCCAATAAATAACCACCTACTGTTCTCTTACTCTCATTTGAGCCTGTGACCTCTTGTTTATTGTCTGACCAATGGCTCAGAGATTATTGGTATTCATAATAAATTATGATTCTTTATTTAAAGTTGACATGAAATAGGGCTTTGTGGGTTAGCTTGATAACACACCACTGCGGTGCTACAGCGAAACAAATTAAAAGCACATTAATATGAAAATTAAAAGTTAAGTGAAGGACAAAAATAGTTAGCAATGAAGTGATACATTGTGGCCATGGAAACATTTAGATTCATGTTGAATGAGAGTTGTAAATGAGCCCATAAATTGGATTTAGGTCATGTGCGGTTATATGGGCTGGTTACTCCGTGAAAGCTTTCTAATATAACTTCTATAATTTAGTAAATGTCAGCCTATGTACTGTAACAAGTGATTTGTTTAACAAATTAGACATTACTGGTCACGCTGTGTGGAGGTTTCAGTCTTTATTGCTCATTAAATTCAATATTATCACAGTTTGTGCTTTTTACACAAGGTAACACGTATAAGGGTTATCTGTACGGAGACCTGTGCCCGGTTGCATAAAGCACCTTAGGTGTAATTTTCCCTTAATTTAGCCCTTAAGTTTCCCTTAAACTTAAGGGTGTTGCATAAAATATCCCTTAAATGTTACTTAAGGGTTCCAATAAGTGAAACGTCATAAACCCTTAGAATTTCTCCTAAGTGCCGATTTTTCCCCTAAGTAATCCCTTAAAAACCGTTAAGTGTTGCATAAAGCCCCTTAACGTTCATTTCCCTACGTATAACTGAAGGTTTGAAAGACTTTACCTTAAAAGTTACATGGGCAAAAAATAAAAGGATATGGCTGAGTTTATGGAACCAGCTGAAGATGAGTACGTGCCAAGGCGATTTTTTCGCGATAGGGAGAACCCTTTGGACAATCTTAGCGCTGAAAAACTGTTGCAGGAATACAGATTTGATCGCTGCGCAATATTTGACATCGCTGACAAACTGGAAGAAGAGCTTGATCATGTCATGCAACGCAACGACTCACAACCTGCGGTGTTACAACTGCTGATAGCACTGTGGTTTGTTGCAAGTGGGAGTTTTCAGTCCATAGTGGGTATCAGGCTTGACTGATATCTTCCGTCAGTAAAGTGATTCACCGGGTTGCAGGAGTTCTTTGCCGTAATTTAAACCGAACGGTAAAGTTTCCATCTCGTCCTGAACTAGAAGAAAACTTTTTTTTTTTTCGAAAAGCAGGTTTTCCCCGAATATGCGGTGTGATTGACGGCACACATATCAGGATACAGGCGAAGATCAGTACATAAACAGAAAAAAACTACCATTCAATAAATGTACAATTAGTATGTGACCATCTGTGCAACATCACAAATGTCGTTGCATCCTTTTCCATTTCTTTGTCCATCTTTATTAGTTGTTTGCGTGAACGTTTATATTTACTGTACCGTTCCTATGGAAACAATAGAGTTTCATAATGGGAAAACCTGGGGCGTGGAATGGATTATATGCATCACCCTTAAGTTATTGACTTAGGTAAGGGGAAATTATGTCTTAAGTGAAAAACTTAAGGAGCTTTATGCAACCGGTCACTGGACATGTTTTCAGCTGAAACACAGACTGATGAGGTTTCCATTCTTTCGTGACACAGAGAAGCTTGCAGAAGCACAGCGGCGATTCGCCACGCTGCAGAATGAGCTGCAGTCTTCTCTGGATGCGCAGCGAGAGAGCAGTCGAGCCACGGGTCTGCGCCGCCGTCGCACTGTCTTCCACATGTCACAGCAGGAGCGCTGCAAACACCGCAATATCAAAGACCTGCAGCTGGCCTTCAGCGAGTTCTACCTCAGCCTCATCCTGCTGCAGAACTACCAGGTCTGAGAGCATGCAAAACACGATTAGGCTAGGCTTTACAAGCGTGAGTGCTCAGTTCTGAAAAAACTGGGCCATTTTACCTCCAGTCTGAACTAGGGGTGTGTGATATTGACAAAAAATTATATCTTATAATTATATCTTAAATATATCTTAAATTGACAAATATAATTATATATAAATTCTATTATTTATTATAATATAATAAGAAGTATTATATTATAATAATATAATATTTTTGTAATTCATAGAATATTCATAACCATAATTACACAGTAGGAACCAAACACCATCATGTTGCTCAGAGATGCAAAATAATGCAAAACAACAATTACGATATCATCGCAGTCAATATATACCGCACACCCCCCTAGTCTGAACGTAGCTTTAGATGTTTAAAAAATGTTTGAATATTGAAAATTGTGTCACGACAATTGGTGAATAGGCTTTTTTTTTTTTTGCGATCGGCTGTTCTTTGAAATGAAACTCATTTAAAGTGTAAATGCTTTCTTTCTGTCAGAACCTAAACTTCACAGGCTTTCGGAAGATTTTAAAGAAACATGACAAGATCTTTGAGACGGCACGAGGCGCTGATTGGCGTGTGGCCCATGTTGAAGTGGCTCCTTTTTACACCTGTAAGAAGATCACTCAGCTCATCTCTGAAACTGAGGTACCATAAACTCAAATGACTCTTTCCACTTTTAAAATAAGAATTTGAAACAAAAAAACACTCTGCTCTAAAGAACAATTAAATTGTAACTGTGGTTACAGTTATTCTGACAGTATGTTCTCAAATCCCCCAGGCCCTTGTTACAACAGAGTTGGAAGGAGGAGACCGACAGAAAGCCATGAAGAAGCTCAGAGTGCCCCCCTTGGGAGCAGCACAAGTAGGACACTCTGTGACTTTTACTAAAACACCTTTCGTTAGTACTGTTTAAAAGAACACGAACATCTCACCATCCTGTGTTCTTTGTTTTAGCCTGCACCAGCATGGACTACTTTTAGAGTGGGACTCTACTGTGGTGTCTTTGTTGCTTTAATAGTCACAGTCATTATCACAGGTATATAACCTCTTTTATGCCTTTTCGAAAACTGCTATTGTAATGAAGCTTTTTGGTACTTCTAATATTTAGCCTGTCTATAAATTGCATTTGAACAGCTTTAATGTAACCCTGCGATCAGAATTGTAATTTTTTTTTTATTGTGTTTAGTTATTATGACAATTGTTTTGCTGCAGGTGTGGTTAAACTTGTTGCCGATGATGAGAGCGTTTGGCCTTTAGTGAGAATTTATCGGGGTGGTTTCCTGCTCATCGAGTTCCTTTTTTTATTGGGCATCAACACTTATGGATGGAGGCAGGCTGGAGTGAACCATGTCTTAATATTTGAGCTCAACCCCCGCAATAACCTGTCCCACCAGCATCTCTTTGAGGTAATGAGAAATCTGTGTTTGGGGGGGGGTGGTAGGTAGTTCATTTGAATTTAACTTTTTGTGTGTGTGTGTGTGTGTAAAATAATCACAGATCCCTCTTTATTTTGACAGCCACTTTATACATTTAGAGATTTAGCAGTGCAGAGCTCCTGTCAAATTTCCTGCCAGGCTAAAAACAATGTAAAATTAAAAGAACCAGATTTATTTATGTTCATGTATTTCTCTCTGCTTTCCTGCAGATTGCTGGTTTCCTTGGAGTTCTTTGGTGTGTTAGTATTCTGTCCTGCCTCTTCGCTAAGTACACAATGATCCCTATACAAGCGAACCCTCTAGCTCTTTACGGGTTCTTCTTCTTCTTCCTTATCAACCCTTTCAAAACGTGCTACTACAAATCTCGGTTCTGGCTGCTGAAGTTACTGGTAAGAGCCAGGAGAATTTTGTAACACACAAGAGCATTTGTCACATTTTTAAGAGACATTAATATTCCATTTGCAAGTCGTTGATTATGTTGGTAATTTCCTTTATTTCACCTGATTTATTGTCCACCTGTTTCCGTTCATAGTTTCGAGTGGTCACAGCACCATTTCACAGAGTGGGGTTTGCTGATTTCTGGCTGGCTGACCAGCTCAACTCTCTCGTAGTGGTTTTGATGGACCTGGAGTACATGATCTGTTTCTACAGCATGGAATTGACGTGGTCAGGGTCTGGTGGGACATTGAGTACAGAGGGTATGAAGATTATTATCTTTGCAGATATAAATGGTTTTTATTAGGCATTGATTAGTTGATGACAGGTTGGTTTGTTTGTTTTTTTAAATCAGGTGGAATATGTCACTCATATTCATATGGAGTACGAGCTGTAATTCAGTGTTTGCCTGCCTGGTTCCGGTTTGTGCAGTGCCTGAGACGTTATCGGGACACAAAGCGTGCCTTTCCTCACCTGGCCAATGCTGGCAAATACTCCACTACTTTCTTTGCGGTCATCTTTTCTGCGCTCTATAAGACGCATGAAAGTAAGTACAGGAGTTGTTACGTTCTTTACCTGAACATAATATGCTTTGGATACTGTTTAAAATTCTTTGTTTACCCAACATGACATTTTTGTTTCCACTCAAAACATGTCGTAAAGTCATTCTTTGTTTGGTAGAATGTGGTTAATGTTGTTTTTTTTACAAAGTAAAAGTGGACCACACACCGAGCCTTGAGGAGCACCATGCAGCTTTACAGTCCTGTAACTTATGTTGTCTTATGTCACTTGCTCTCTGTTATCATTAGCTCTTGCAGAAGGTCAGGTCTTCTTTTACCTGCTAATTGCCTGCAAGATTATCAATTCATGCTACACCTTGTTGTGGGACCTGAAGATGGATTGGGGTCTTTTTGACCGTAATGCAGGGGAGAACACGCTTCTCAGAGAGGAGATTGTATATCCGCAGAAAGTAAGAATACTCACTCTGTTGGTTTTACTTTTTAAATGTTTTTTTTTTAAAAGAGAACAGTCCGCTTCATTGCATTTACATTGTCGTTGTCATGGTTTGCGTGCTCTCTTTGAACAGGCTTACTACTACTGTGCCATAATAGAAGATGTAATCTTACGCTTTGCATGGACCATTCCACTTTCTCTGGGGGTTGTGACTACATTCCCAAACATTTCTGATATTTTGGCAACTATCCTTGCACCGCTGGAGGTCTTCAGGTGAGCACATCAGCTTATATTTATATTAACTATTTCTCCCAACAAGCTGTGGTGGAAAGGGTTTTCCAAAAATGATGTGGAAATTTTGCTCACGCTGCAGCCATCCAAGATGTAGATGAGTTTGTTCGTTGTTCGTAAATTTGAGTTTTGATGAAGACATAAATATAGCTACAACTTTGATTCCTTGGGGGTGAAATTTTCAGAAAAGTTACATTTCTGGGTTGTCTTTTCCTTGTTGTCAGTTTGAAATGATAGACAGGTTTTTCTTGTCAGCTGTTTTCTATATTTGCATTACAGGAATGCTTTATTGACCAGTCAGAAAACACAACCCAATCCATTCATTTACTCAGTTTATATTTATTAGGCTTCCATATCCATCGATGTCTGCTTAAAGTAATTGCATATTAATTTCTAGCAGGAAACAGTAGAGTAACCCATGCTTATAATCTGTTGTCTGTTTTAGGCGCTTTGTTTGGAACTTTTTCCGTCTGGAAAACGAGCACCTTAATAACTGTGGTGAGTTCAGAGCTGTACGGGACATCTCAGTGGCGCCTCTAAATGCTGACGACCAGACGCTGCTGGAGCAGATGATGGACCAGGAGGATGGAGTCAGGAACAGACAGGGAAAGAAGAACTGGAAGAGAAGCTATAGCATGTCCTTGAGAAGACCACGCCTCTCCTCCCAGTACGCTCATCCTCACAGACACAAATCCAGACATAAACTCATAAGAAGGAGATTTGTTTTGCAGAATTTATTAAAATTAGTGGTTCTCCATCTCTTTGAATCCCCTTTTGTCCACAAACAATATTAGATGCCTAATTTCTATTAATTTTACATTTCAGGAGCCCAGAAGTTAATATTAATATTTTGTTTTGGTAATTTTTTTGTTGTTGTTTGTTTTTTTAGGAATCCTAGTCTTTTTAACCAATGAATTCACCTGGTTTTTCCAGTTACTTGTGATGTACTGGAGCAAAGATATTTAAAACGAATATGATTTTGATAAAATATGAATTTGATCAAATATTTTTAGGCCCCCGTCCACACAGAGACGCTTTTAGCTGTATACACACAAAAAAATAATAATAATCCATATTGGCGAATCCATAAGTGGTTCAACCCTAATGTTATGAAGTTACAAGAATAGTTTTTAGGTGTTTATTGACAAAATTTTCATTTTGGGGTGAAGTAAACCTTTAAGTCCCCTTTGAAAGTTTGCAGAGGCCCCCAGCCCCTTAATTGAGAACCACTGGTTTACATACAAGATTAAAAAGCTTATTATCCTTGTAATTTCCTATAGAAAAAGCTCTTGTGGCATTTCCCATAGAGAGGGTGCAAAAAATGGTCTACTTGAAAATTTGGCACATTAAATGTTTTGGGTTTTTTTCTTCATTTTGATGCAATGAACCTTTTCTATTAAAAAAATGTAGAACACAAAACTTTAGAATGAGTGACAGGGTTGCAGATTCAGCCATAAAAAAAAGAGGTGTCAAGCAGTTTCAGAATTTATTTTTTATTCTATTTATATATAGATTTAATAGTTTAGACCAATAGTTTAATCAAGGGTTTATGCCTTTATTAAAAGGTAACAGGACATTAGGGACCCTGTTTGTGAAAAGTGCCTTGTAAACCTCTTAAATGTGATCTATGCAATCTTGCAAACACTAGGGGCACAGGATGTGCACCAAAACAAAAACAAACTTCGGCCAACCAATCGACAAGAAGAGGTGGGGCTTAACACGCATTTAACACCATCTCTTCTTGCCGACTGTTTGGCCGAAGTTTGTTTTGGTTGTGGTGCCCCTAGTGTTTCTTTTGGTATTGCAGCCTCTGTTTGGTCTTTCGAGACCGGGTTTTTTCCCAATGTATTTAGAGGGCAGACAGCAAGATGATCAAGGGGTGATGCATACGGTTTGAGATAAAAATGAAATCGAGCTAAAATCCTGCAACATCGCATAGAGC
>JAUMHG010000034.1:3511963-3526083 GCA_032359395.1 Enteromius anoplus
ATTTATCATATTATTATCCTGTATACAGATATTTTTTGTTTTCATGCTTGTTTCATATGCTTTAAAAAACTCTGAAAATGTCATGTGGAGTAACCAACTCAGTATCAAATATATACAAGTGCACACATTATTATTATTATTTTTTTAAGTTTATTAATCTATTTATTCAAAGATTATTATAAAAAATTTGGGAGTCGCACCGCATGACATTTAAGAAACACTAGTAGATAACTAGATAAAAAAGTTTGTCGAGACAAACTTTAAGTTGGCTTGAGAAAGCAGTGGCTTAAAGTTTTACAAAGTTTCAAATAGTTAAAAGTTTAAACTTTTGAACTTTAAAGGTTAAAAAACGTTTAAACAGTTACAATTAAAAAAGTCTGAAAAAATGTAAATTTAACATTTAAATTAAAAGTTAGAAATAGTCAGATTCTAAAGTCAGATAATAGATAGATATTAGCATGATTAGTATATCACTAACATGTTGCTAGTATGATTAGCAAGTTACCAGCATATTTCTAGCATGATTAGCATGTTACTAGCATGTTACTAGCATGCTGCTAACATGATTAGCAAGTGTAGCATGTTTCTAGCATCATTAGCATGTTGCTAGCATGATTAACATGTTACTAGCATGTTGCTACCATGATTAGCAAAGTTACTAGCATGTTTCTGGCATGATTAGCATCTTGCTAGCATGTTTGTAGCATGATTACCAAGTTACTACCATGTTCCTAGCATGATTAGCATGTAACAAGCATGTTACTAGCATGTTGCTAGCACGATTAGGAAGTTACTAGCATGGTGCTAGCATGTTTCTAGCACGATTAGCAAGTTACTAGCATGTTGCTAGCATGATTAGCAAGTTGCTAGCATGACTTCAGTGGGGTTAGATTTGAATTTTGACAGTTGGCAGAGTCTTGGCTCATCTGAACATTTTGTGAATGGGAGTCTATGGAATTTTTCCCACTTTTAATCGCAATTTTTACGAAAATGGTAAGTCGGATCAGTAAGAAAAGATATAGCACACCCCATGAGATCAGTCTGAAGATCTGGTCCGAGTTTGGAGTTTGTAGAGTTAAAGCTCTAGGAGGATTAGCGTTCAAAAAGTTTAGTCTCAGAATAATAATAAGAAGTTTAAGTAGGATATCAGTCAGTTGGCTTTCTCAAGCCAACTTAATAAAAGAAGCATGACCCATGTAAAGCAACATAAACCCTCACCATTCAGAGGCTCTGTCCTGTCTTTCCCGGTGAAGACTGGTCTCGGGATCGCCGGAGGAGCCATGACGGGTGTCTTTTCTTTGGGTGGGGTATCTGCGGCGGGTGATGGGGTTTTCTGGACTTCATATGGGAGGATAGCTCCTGTCTGCTTGGCTAAGAAATTGATAATGTCCTCTTTCAAAATACGTCCATCTATTCCCGTCCCGACCACCTCACTTAGTTTGATCTAGCAGAGGACAGATATAAAGATCAGAAAAGGCCAAGACCACCATAAAGCCACGACGACAGGTTGGTTGCTGCCTGATGCAATTCAGAATTACATTGTTCTCCATGGCCAGACGGCGCACCGCTGGTGTCGCCTGGGTTTTTTGGCCCTTGATTTGCGATTGTGTATAGGATACTGCTGGAGTCTCTACCACATCTTCCTCTGGGGCGCCCTCTGCAGGACAACAGGCCAAACAATTTTACTACACAATGACAGAACCGGAAGGGCATTTCAAAGCCAGTATCAAGTCTAGGATCCACAGCAGTCACTGACCAAGAGCTCGGTCCGTTTCAATGTCCACAAGAGGTGAGCCAACATGTGCAATGGCATCTTCGTCATAATACAGCTTACGGATGATGCCGTCGTAACGGCTCGTGATGGTGACGGATGCTTTGTCGCTCTGGACTTCACAAATGCTGTCAAACTGGGAGACTCGGTCTCCTTCCTTGACATACCTGCATAAAGACAGAGAAGCAAAATAACAGCATCATTTTATTTGGGATATGCACCTAATTATGCCATAATTAAGCTGAAACTAGCTTTATTTTGATAGAAATATTAATAATGCTGGTGTTTTGAAGTTGCAATTAAACTAAAATGCATCCTATATATTTTCTAAATGCAATGTTATGGATCTTCTTGTGTAGAAGTGTAAACAATTTTGGAAATGCTTTCTATGAAGCCCTTATTTAGAATACATCAGAAGGGTATTCTTAAGGCATTATCATAAATGAATAATGCATTATAAATAACTTAATAATATATGGTATCATCTCATTAATATTCATTAGAACCGTTTTAATGTGTAATATTTACTCATTTGTGGTTCTAGTTTTAAAAAGTACGATCATTTATAACACAATGAACATGGTCCATCCACTTAAGTTACAATGGATTATACTTTTCAGAGTTATAATGCATTATAAGTCTCATATTTTGCCATATTGCTTCTATTACTTTACTTAAAGTGAGCAAATACCACTTATAAGTAATAATAAGGAGAAGAACGTTTTTCTCAAACAGCCATAAGATCAGATATCAGATCAGATGACTGTGTAATATGACATTTGCTTTGAACATTTTGTTGTTTAATTAAGTCTACTAATACTATTATATGATAAATATAGCTTTTTTCAGTTGAGAGTATTAGCTAGCTCACATTAGCCTCACGGGAAACTCTCAAAAAACATGTCCTGTGCAGATCTTAAATACACAAAGTCAAGATATGATATAGTCCCTTATGAATGACGTAGATTTAATACGGTGTTCATTGTGTGTTATAGATAATCATACACTTAAAAAGATGAAATCATAAATAAGTAGATATTAATAATCAATACATTATAATATTCATGAGATATTATAAGTTGATGTTTTTTAATAATGCCTTATAATATATTTTTATGGGCTTCATAGAAAGTGTCACAACTTTTTTTTTTTACTTGACCCTAAACAAACACTGCTTTTATTATGCTTTAGTTATTTTAAACTAACAAAAATGACAACTGCTCACTTTACAATTAGCTGTAATAAAATACTTAGCATTTAATTTAATTTCAAGTGATGAGCATGTTTTCGGTTAACAATAATAAATCCTTTACAAAAAAAAAATGTCACAAATATCTATTGCTTCTTCCAATTCATTGTAACTTCAATAAGTAAAAACTTGCATTGCATTATTTATGCAATTATATTTGCAGAGCAAATATGTTCATGCCACCTCTGAGCTGCAATAAACTGAGGTATATTCCTGTTAATGCTATTTTAGAAGCAATTTCTTTTATATTTTATTTTATTTTATCGGTAATATCCCTATAGTGTCTTTATATTAACTTAATGTATTGTAAGAATTTGATGTAAAATATGATGTATACATCTAATAATGGATAAAGCATTTAAAAAATACATGCAAAAGTCACCGCCTTATGGTTTATAAATGATTTTGTTATAAATGTGTGTTTTACAAAAGCGTACCACTCTTTTACTGTCACTTCCATTATGCCCTCTCCAATGTCGGAGAGTTTAAACTGCAGAACCTGTCCAGACGCCACTAAAAGTACAAACAAATGAAAACAGCATCAGTCAGGTTTATTGAGAAAGCAATGATATAATAAGGGTTAATAACGTGTTTTCCAAGCTTTTTGAACATTCGTGCTTGTAGCACATACCATGGCTGCATCTGAAGCCTCTCCAGTGGACTGAAGTGAGGGGTGTGGAGATGTGAAATACCGGGGCCGGTCCAAGAGCCTGGAGCCAGGGACACTGCTGGAGGCGATGGGATAAGACCCGGGGCTGTGATGCACACAAAGAGCAAGACAACTAAACATTTCTACCCAATTACTGCTTTAACTAATACATGAAGCTCTCGGTGAAAATACATACAAGACACAGAATTTATTGCATAGCATTTCATGAAATTGGGTCTGTTTTTTTGAGTAGTTATGCAGTAAATAGTGACTTTAACTGAAGACTGGACTGACCACCTCGGCAGTTCATTATATTTTAAAGTCGTGCATGCTCGTTAAAAAAAAGATTTGACAAGGTAACTCTGACGCTGACACGCTGCGATATCGTTTTAAGGAAAGCATCATGGTTTATAAACTCACCAGACGTCTTAGTATTCTCAGAGAACACCGCACTGGTGTCACGGCCGCCATGTTTGACCGAGACTCTCACAGAGATGATAGGCCAGGGAGATCTCTCACTCCACATCAACATCCTGGAACCCCGCGATATCAAGAACAAGCTCACCGAGCACATAACAACAGCTTGTAATACAGAACCAACCGTAATGTAATGCTACAATCGCTAAGTATGAAACAGAGAATGTTTCATAGGCGAAAAGTGAAGCTAGACGTCCTGTAATTGCGAACTGCGAGTGGTGTTGAGTTGTTCATCTCTCATCTTAGAACTCTCTATTTTTGGTCACGCTCTGCTGACGTCATGCTCACGCCTACCTTGACCAGCCAATAAGCGTTTAGTTCTCTGATGCGTGAAAAAATGGTTCGGCTTCAAATTAAACAAATAAGTAGTTATTAATTAAAATTAAATTACAATTTAAATGACATGAGATTTAATGTTTTTTATTGTCATTATTTAACCACCTTAATCCCTAAAACCTTAATGTGTAATTTTGTTGCAGGACGAAAGAATATATTGTTAGAACTAACTTCACGACATTACAATGCACGTTTTAAAAAAGCGTAGCCTACCTGAGAGAGTGTTAACAAACTCTCTTTAAATACAAGTTGCCTTTTAGTTCATACCCTTTGTTTGTTTTGTTTTTTGTTTTTTTGTTATGTATTTTAAAGATTTAAAGAAGCAGGCTACACTACACGTGCACATTCAATAAATAAAGAACAAGGGTGAAAATCTTAAAAACAAACAAACAGGAAATTGGTGGAACCCACAGTGAGCAGAATTTATAAGACTTTATTTATGTCCTGATTGAAATAAATGGTTTTATGGCACATTTATATCATATAAATTGTTTTAACCACCAGTTGCTTTACATTTACATTTACATTTATTCATTTAGCAGACGCTTTTATCCAAAGCGACTTACAGGTGGGGGAAAACAGCAGCAATTAGTCCTAAAGAGGTAAACAACAACTAAGGAAGTGTTCATTATACCGTATAGCAGGCAATGTGTAGATGTTGGTCTGGTTCTGCTGGAGGTCAGGTGACCTCAGTCTCTGTCACTCACAGTTCAGCAGTCATTCTCTGCTGATGAGATTACTACAGCGGCTTTGACCCTGAACTTCTTTTCCACAAACACTGTAAGCTGCTACTTAATTGGCTGATTCAAATGAGTGGGTTTAGACCACAATAGATGACGAGGTCTGACTGTGTGAGATGACGGGACAGGTCAAG
Organism: Enteromius anoplus; assembly: GCA_032359395.1. Lineage (NCBI taxonomy): Eukaryota > Metazoa > Chordata > Actinopteri > Cypriniformes > Cyprinidae > Enteromius > Enteromius anoplus. The sequence goes on from JAUMHG010000034.1 coordinate 3,517,320, forward strand.
TGTTTAAGCACAGAAGGGGATATGTACATCATCGTTTTTATGACAACTTTATAGGACCTAATTCTGACTAATTTTCAAATTATGCAATTAAAATTAGGATCAAATCTTAAAAATTGATCTACTGATAAATAATTTGATGATCAGAATGCATTACAAATATTTTGCAGCACATTTTAGTTTAAAAATAATCATATGTGGATATTCAGAAGACTGTATATTATCAGCTCAGTGCACTTATTAATAGTTTAAATTATTTTATTATGTGAAGAAAAAAAGCACACTGATGGAAACAGTGCTATTTTAAAGTTATTTATGTACTATTGATGTTTTAAATGAGCGTTTATCGTTTCAGTTTTTCTTAAGATTTTTATACTTATATTCAGTGTACATTTGTGTCATTTAGTTGTGTCACTTTTTTGTTACATTTTTTTCCTAACATTTTCTTGAATTTCAAGTTTTTTAAGTTTACCATCTTATATTTGCAATTTCTTCAGCTTTATTTCAATTAATGGAAATAATTCTCAATATTTTAATTAATAACAACACTGCGTGGAAATGCATTGGGCAATGGTATACAGTTCACTGACATTATGCAGAAATATTTGTGTGATTGCAGCGATGGACCAGTCAGAATCAAGCGTTCCAGTCAGCCATGTCATAATTACAGATGCCGTTGTACTTCTCTGTCTGACACACTGACATGTCCAAAGCATGTCATGTCAAGCAGTACTTAAGATATTTTGCTGCTTTTTCATTCCATCTGTGTCCGGTGAGGAAGAGCTCCTCCTCCAGCGTTTCTCAAATATCTACAGTGCTGATAAGCTCTCCTGTAACGCTCTGGGTGACCTTGCCTGTTATTAGAAACCCTGTTCCATTTGGCCTCTGGCCTCTGAGCATGTCCTCGTCTCAGGTGTTACCTCAGCCCTGACCCTTGAATAATCCAGACTGCTGCAGCGCTCCAAATCCCACGCCACTTTATTGTAACAGAGATTGACGGAGAACAATACGAATGTGTCACAGAAGTCGTATCGCAAGCCCGGTCCAAGCGAGAATTCAGGAGTGACGTTCCCACCTCTCTGTGAATTAGTAACCGAAAGCCTCTGGCAGCACCGGAGCCGCTGAGCTGTAACCCGAGGCCGTCACCTGAGCCGCTCTTACCTGTGTTTCGTAGCTCTTGCAGGTGGAGCTGAGAGAAGCGCAGCTTCTTTCTTCTTTCGTTCTGTTCAGCTGCCTCTGGTTTATATGAGGGTGAACAGGAGGACGTGATTCTTCATCAGCAATATCCTCTTCCTCCATTTACAGATATCAATGAAGGCATGTCCCATGTGTCAGCCTGGAGGGGACACTGGCGCTTCAGGCCCAGACGCCCGGTCATGGTGCCACCAACAGCCTGGATAACACACATATCAGGTAAATCTATTTATCTATGTATCTATCTATCTGCAGTGCATCCATAAAAAAAAGAACCTCAGGTGGATCCTGTTTCCACTAATCTTGAGATGTTTCTGCATCTTGACTGGAGTCCACCTGTGGTAAATTCAGTTGATTGGACATGATTTGGAAAAGCACACACCAAACCAATTCATGAAGTCTGAGGAATTGTCTGTAGACCTTTGAGGCAGGATTGTACGAGGCATAGATCTGGGGAAGGGTACAAGAACAACGTCTGCAGCATTAAAGGTCCCGGTGAGCACTGTTACCTCCATCATCCGTAAATAGAAGAAGCATAGGCAGGGAGGTGACCAAGATCCGGGTCGCTCTGACTGAGCTCCAGTGTTTCTCTCTGGAAATGGGAGAAACTTCCAGAAGAACAACCTTCTCAGCAGCACTTCACCAACAAGGTCTGTATGGTATAGTGGCAAGACAGAAGCCACTCCACAGCAAAGGGCACTCTGGCCCAAATTCTCTTGTCTAATGAAACAAAGAATTGAACTCTTTGGCCTGAATGGCAAGTGTCATGTCTAAAGGAAACCAAGCACAGCTCATCACCTGCTGGTGGCAGCATCATGCTGTGGGGATGTTTCTCAGTTGCAGAAACTGTTGAGACTAGTCAGGATCAAGGGAAAGATGAATGCAGCAATATACAGAGACCTCCTTGTTGAAAACCTGCACCAGAGATCTCTGGACTCTCAGACTGGGGCAAAGGTTCTTCCTCCAACAGGAAAAATGCCATGAAGATAACAAAGAAGTGCCTATGTGACAATCATGGGGATGTCCTTGAGTGGCCCAGCTAGAGCCCAGGCTCAAACCTGACTGAACATATCTGGAACTATCTGAAAATGGCTGTGCATCCAACCTGATGGAGCTTGAGAGGTGCTGCAAAAGAAGAATGGGAGGAACTGCCCAAAAATAGGTGTGGCAAGCTTTTAGCATCATACCCAAAATGATTTAATGCTGTAATTTTTTTATTTATTTTTTTATTTGCAAAGATTTCGAACCAATTTCTTTTATGTTGTCATTACGAAGCATTGCTTGTAGATCTATCTATCTACTGCATATGCTGTATGTTTATATACGTTGGTCTGCATGGCAGTGATCCATTAAGCTTATGTGCTCTGATGCACAAGCAGAAGGATGCTAGAGTCTGAGGCTGTATGTGAGCTGAGAGACTCAAGCCTTATCATGTTAAGAGTTTTAGAGCTGCACGTGTAACCGCTGATGCTGAGAAGTCACCAGACACAGCAAGCACACCTCTGTCATGTAAAGAATACTACTTTAAAAAATCCTTAAATGTTTCATTTCACAGGATGGCAGTGAAAAGTGATAGCAATGCCTGACTGACTGCATCATAACTAGTATTCATCACAAATAATAAATAATGCAATCAGTTAATGCTACATGTTTATGACCCACTTTAAAATAGACTGCAATGTTAACTTTGACACGGAAAAATCTGCTTTCAAAGACCGAAAGTTTCAAAGCATATTATAATAGCTTACAGGATTTACACCATGAAAGAGTCTTACATACTTAAAGAGGTCACATACATATAAAAAAAAAAAGAAAAAAAAAAGGTTTTCTTTGGAAATTTACATTTATGAATGTATCAATCTATCTACTTACTGTGACACAAACACTTATGCAGCATGCAAAAAAAAAAAAAAAAATTACATCATTTAATATTTAATACTTTTAAACAAAGTTTGATGCGAAAAGGTATTTCTGTCGCTGGATGTCTAACACAAAGTAATCCCAAATATCATAGCAGGCACTGCGTCTCGAACCCTGATTGGTCGAATTTAACCCCTCCTTAGCAACGCGCGTTTGTGTGGTGGTGTGGCACGTGGTTACCAGGCAATGTCCCTTTAACTTTTACCATGAAGTTTTTAGCGATGGAACAACGCGCACGGAGACCCTAGCACACTATAATCGCAGAAGATAAAGGAAAACTAAAGGACACGATTCAGCTGTTGGAAATGAGCATGTTTTTAAGTCGCATCCCGCTCGGAAGAGATTTAGAGGATTTGCCGTCTATATTCGACACATGAGCTTATGGGACACAGACGTGGGTTACAGCAAGACTGTGTTTACTTCTGTGTAAATAGCGGATTTACTCTTAAGTACATTTATTTTTTCAAACTTCAGGGACATAACATAAAAGCCTTTGGAACGGAACGAGTGGAAATATTTTTAGCATCCTAAAGTTTCAGTGTTTAATAACATGGGAGAGGAAGAGTTGCTCGGAGCATGTGAGTTTATCAAAGGTAATATTAAATTCAAAGTTAAAAATATCAATTTATATGAAATCAATTGTAAAAATCAACATTCTTAATCCATGCACAAATATCCTAACGTGTTGCACAACTTTGAATGCATTAAAACTTATCGATTTCAGTTATCAATTTTCAGTAACGTTATATGGTTAAAAGTGGCTTGCCATTTTGAAAGTACATTAACTAATAGGCCACGCTAAAGCAATACATTTGTTAATGTAACTAAAATAGACACTTTATTTCCATACTTAAGAGACTTAGACGTGATTTAGCATCATTTATGTATTTTATGATTCAATCTGTATACTTTTGTTTTTGTCTTTCAGATCGATTGTATTTTGCCACTCTTAGAAGCAAACCCAAGAGCACTGCAAACACACATTTCTTCTGCACGGATGATGAATTCATATATGAAAAGTGAGTTTTCAAGTTTTGGCACACTTAACCATTCAGTTTCGGATCGTTACAGCTCATATTTGATTGTTATAGTTCATGACAAGTGGTTTATTTCTGTCTCAAGCTTTTATGCAGATTTCGGGCCCCTCAATCTAGCGATGCTGTACAGATACTGCTGCAAACTCAACAAAAAACTAAAGGTAAGATCATCATCTTTTAATCAAATCCGTGTTTGCGTTGCTGATCTAACCTAACTGATCAAATATAGGAGTCGTGTGTTTTTTTATTTTTTATCTTTGGATTGATTTTTAATCACTGATTCGTCATTGATATCTCAGTCACTGACTTTAGATTCGAAACAAAACAAACAAACAATACAAAATAAATAGGCAAAATTCCATCGCCAAGCACTTTGATACATATCTAAGAATTTATGAATCTTAGATAACAGATATTTAAAAACACAGATGTTAAAACATTAATATGTGGTCACAGTTGTTCGACATCTTCATACAGTATTTATAATGCTCATCATGTATGGAGATTTGTCTGCTAGGCTGTATAATGAGGCACACAGAGTTCATGCAGTGAGCAGTAGAGAGCGCTCTGTACTCGTCTGTATAATGACGGGACAGAAGTTTCTGGCATGAGTGAACTTCACTGACCATCTGTGTATCTGGAGCTGACAGATGAAGGGGTACGGCTCATGTTTAAGGTCTTTTCTGCAGTCTAAGTCTGTGAAAGGTCCAGTGTACCGTTTTATTTTTACCGGGAATGTTCTGTATGCATTATTCTCAGGTGTTTTACCTGCATTTTGAATGATGTGTTACTGTGATGTAAAAAATGTTGCTGGTAATTTAGTGTTTGGACAAAATTGTGTCAGGTTTTTCTACAATGATTGTCTTTCGGCTGGAAAAGTCTGAAGTTTATTGAGTAGTAATGGTACAAATTGTGGTAGAGCTTTACTAAAATCAAGCTTGTCTTGTTTAAGTTATAACCAGTTAGTGGTTTGATGAGTTTTAGTGCATGAATTAGTATCAAAGACATAGCTTAGGCTGTTTGTCTGATAGCCTTGTCTTTCATTGTTTTTTATAGTTTTAAACGTAATTAATTTTTGTTAAAAACTCTCTTTAAAGTAGATAACGCTGGGTTTGGTTTGGAGTTGACTAATGCAGTGACATTCATATTTTAAAGTCTGGTGTAAATGTCTAAATACTTTTTGGGGGCATTTTATGTGGCGTAATAGCACTTTTTCTTTTGCCCTGAACCTTATATATATATATATATATATATATATATATATAATTAGGCTAAGAATATTTTAGTAAATAAACAACAAAACTCAAAATGGGCTTAAATGTAATTAAATGTAGTAAAAGAACAGTTAACCAAAAATATGAAAATAATGTCATCAATTACTCTTCCTCATGTCGTTGCAAACCTGATTTTTATTGGCCAGCATCAAAGTTAGCGTTAATCTGGTTCCCGCTACAGACTTTCAGACTTGATTTAAAAATGTATTTATTTAAAAAAGTTTGAGTTGTAAGAGACAATAAATAGTAAAAGCTTTTTTGAAAAAATTGACTTCATTTCAGGCATTTCACAAGTTCACATTTACATAGGGGTAAAGAATAGATTTATTTAGAGAAGGGTTAAGCTGAGATATGACCCAAATGCAAATTACTTCTCCAGACTTCCTTGGCTGGGTAGGAGCCAACCGAAAGTAAGGAGTCGGGTTAGCAGAGGGATGCTGAAAACCGAGGTGGAAAACTGCTATATTGTTCAAATTTGGATAAAATAAACTAAACCATGCAGTCAAAAAAAACAACCTTTGATTTCAGGATGATTGGAACTGATTGTTTGGCAATCTAAACATGTTCAACCTTTAAAATAAACAATCATAAAGCACTTCAAAAAACCTTCTTTGACTTCAGGACGGAAATAAGTCTTCCCCCGCAGCACTTTAAAGACAGAATGTCCTACACATTTCCATACAGAGAAAGTGTAAGGGACAGAAACTTACATAAAGACACCATGAAGCCCATATGCATCATGCACTATATTCTTTCGCTTTCTTAAACAGTGGTATAGATTTCTCAAAAAATACAGTATTTACTGTCAGGGGCAGGATTAAAATTCGAATCAAATTTATTCGGTTTGTGTGTATGTTCAAACTTTGCACATTATTGGATGAAATGCAGCATTCTCCTTTTGTGTAAGGTTGCACGGGTCTAGAACAAGCGATGACAGAATTTCTATATATTGATGAAATATCCACAGCTCTGAAAATGAATGTGTGTTGTGTGTGTCTTCAGTCTTTCACTCTGTCCAGAAAGCGCATCATCCATTACACCAGTTACAACCAACGAAAGCGAGCCAATGCGGCCTTCCTCATCGGTGCTTATGCAGTGAGTCCAGCTCTGTTTCTATGACCTTTTGCTGATTTTAACCATCATGTTGTAGGGTTTGAGTGACCCCAGACAATAAGAACAAACTGGTTATGAACCGCAAAAACAAGAGCTATGTAGACCCAGCTGACCTTGTTTTAGAGCCTCTCAGAGAAATTTCTAGCCATGACCTCATGTATGCAGGTAATCTACTTAAAAAGAACTCCAGAGGAGGTGTACCGGGCCCTGATCTCTGGAACCAATGTGTCATACCTACCCTTCAGGTGAGAATCTGATCTGACTGTTAGTCTACTCATACCTCAGTACTACAGCTTTATATACAGTATTACTGGATGTACACTACTGTTTAAAAGTTTGTGTCAGTAAATAATAATAAATTGAGAGAAAGCCTTTACTCTGCATAGATTCATTAAACTAATCTAAAGTGAAATTAGTTCAAAATGCTGTTCTTTTGAAAGATCTTACTGACACCAAACTTCAGAATGGTAGTCTAGGTCATTTTAGTGTAGGTCATTTATAATTCCTAACACATACACACACACATTTAATCATTCAATGAAAATGTACCGTTTACTTTTTTTAATGTCACAGAGATGCCGCTTTTGGGAACTGCACATACGATTTAACCATATTGGACTGTTTACAAGGAATCCGCAAGGTATGTGTATTAAAGGGAAGTGTTTGCTATACAAACACCATCCGTTTTAACTATTAATATATCAGTCGGCGCCAGTAGCCTCGTGGACAGTGCAAATAACATTCAGCGCCGTTGTGCTTCGAGCATCGCAAGTTCGAGTCCTGGCTCGCAGATCCCATCCCGCTATCTTTCTACCTCTTCACTTCCTGTCAGCTGTGAACTATCCCATTGAATGCAAGGCAAAAACACCAAAAAAAAAAAAAAAAACTAAAACTATTAGTGTTTAGGAAGATTAAAGTTTGTGACACTTTGTTTGCATCAAGGCTGGACATTGTAGATGCGTTATACACGTTATCCCCAGAACTTAAGCTTTTAGTCCAATTATCTGTCATTTCAATCTGACACAGGAGAAGGAATTGGCAGAGGCACTATCACACAGCTTACATAAAACACATTAACACAATGTGATAACTGAGTAACAGGAAGCCCAGCACAAAGAACATAGTTTGTTTGGGTGGAGAGGTTTAGGAATGAAATGACATATTACACAAGCTTGGATGGCTTCACTTCAAAATTACATGATTTGAATATGTGGGGTTGATGAAAAAGATATTTATTAGAATATAAGTTATTTATTAAAAATTATTTCATGTATAATAGTCTCTTTTCAAGACGTTTCCTTACAACCTTTTACATTTCTGTTATGTATTTATTATAGATTAATGTTAAATCTGATAATTATTTTTCAATCATTAATTTTGTTTTCAGGCCTTGCAGCACGGGTTCTTTGACTTTGAGAATTTTGATGTTGAAGAATACGAACATTATGAGGTATCACCTTTTTATGTCAATATTAATATTGTTAATTCTCATTCTCGTGATTGCTAAAATTTCAATGTGATTTCAGTCATTTCGACACATAACAAATAATATATTTACCTGCTTTAGAAATTTTCCGGAAAGCACTGCTAATAGGGATCAGAAATGAAAAGGGGAGACAATTACATACAAAAACAAACTTGGAAAAAGATGGGAGAATGTGGCAAGAGAAAAAGAGATTATTAATGCATTTAGTTTATTATCCATGGGACATTTCATAAATTATCCTGCCACAGATATTTGAGTTGTACCATGCCACACTAAAATACCAGTTGTTATCTTATTTTTCTGCTCTCTGAAAATAGAACATGAAGGAAAAGGGATAAGGATAAGCCACCAGATAAGGATTGTTTGTACTGTAGCCTTATAATTTCAAACTATAATTAGTTTTAAATGAAGTTTCCCCTAACCAGAAGTGTTTCCCGTAATTTTTTTGAAAATTAGATTTTTATTGGTTTTCTTTAAATGAAAAACAAACAAACTAAATAAATAAATAAATAAAGATAATACTGTAAAGCATCACAGGGCAGACAGGACCACAGTTTATACATAAACTCACTAATTTTAGCTTTCATTTTTTCATATGATACATTCTCAATCATGAAATCAATTCACAGTTTTAAGGTGCCATAGAATGTAAAACTGAATTTACCCTGGCATGGTTGAATAATAACAGTTCAGTACATGTACATAACATACTGTGAGTCTCAAACACCATCGTTTCCTACTTC
>JAUMHG010000034.1:3526183-3540895 GCA_032359395.1 Enteromius anoplus
CACTGTCAGTTCCAATGGTTGTCGTTTTGCCCTCACTTACGTGCAACAGACAGGAACTGTTCTTTACAAGCCTCCGCAAAATGAAGCTCCTTTTTAATATAGTCAGCGTAAAAGACTTCAGTACCCACGTGTCCCTCATAGAAAGTGAAGTTACTCCGAGATAATTGTTGTCCCACTTCCCTGATAAATAATTCATCACACTGTGCATGCGTGAAATGCGTAAAAAAAAATTATGTAATTAACGACAAAAAATTATTTACGTCGTTAACGCATTATTTTTGACAGCCCTAAAATAAAGTATTTGAGTAACTACTAGCAATAAAGCATTGACAGCATTAGTTGTTAAAAATGTACTTTTTGATTAACTCAGATGTTTAAGCATGTCTTCCTTTTGCATTACAAGCGTGTAGAAAATGGGGATTTCAACTGGATTGTGCCAGGAAAACTGTTGGCCTTCAGTGGACCTCATCCCAAGACCAAAATAGAGAGCGGTAAGATTCAGAGCTTAAAGCTTCTGACCCAACAAATGGTTTTTGGATCAATGTTTTGGTAATTGTTCGTTCTTCTGAACTGATGATGGCTTTGGCTTTTTCAGGTTATCCTCTCCACGCTCCAGAGGCGTACTTCTCTTACTTCCGCCAGCACAATGTCTCAGATGTCGTGCGACTGAACAAGAACATTTATGAAGGTCGGCGCTTCACCGATGCCGGGTTTGAACATCACGACTTATTCTTTGTAGACGGCACCACACCTAGTGATCTCCTCACAAGACGCTTCCTGCACATCTGTGAGAGCGCTAAGGGCGCCGTGGCTGTCCACTGCAAGGGTGAGCAGTTTAATTTTGGTCAGAGTGACACATTTGCATTACCAACTTAAAACCTTTTGCAATTTCTAAACTTCTGATTGAGATGAATGTATTTAATAAGCAAAGTTTCAGCAATTAAATGAATGACTATGCCTTATATATACTATAGACTATATATATAGACTATACTCTTACATACTGGTCATCAGCTGATTTTAGCCATTTTAATTGATTGGTATCAGTCTATAATGCATTTTTTATCTGTTTATAATTATTTTCCCTATTTTAAATTATTATTATTATAATTATGTTTTACTTATCACATACCACTCAAAGTATATCTTTGAAATCAATAAAAATATTTAATCGAAACACAATGTAAGGCGACGGCTGAATTAATTTCGATATTAGTTTTTAGTAGTTAATTTTGTTTACATTTAATTTTCAACTAAATAGTATAAATATGGTCAATTAACAGCCATAATATAACAACACTTATTGCTTATCTGTGCTGATTAGAATTTTTAAATCTGTGCATCCTTTTATCCATTTATTGTTAAGTTATAAGTTTTGTTAATAGAGTTCGAGGATAATGGTAAGTAATGCCACCCATCCATGTTGGATTTGTGTTGTTTATCTGGCTGTGACAAATCAATTACTGACAAAATACTTTGAACAATTGATTTTTGTTTGATTGCATGCATATTCTTCGATGTGGCGCTTTTTCTGATTAAAAGGATTCTTTAAAAATATTCAGATATTTCCCACTTTCTTTGCACAGCTGGCCTTGGCAGGACAGGCACTCTGATAGGCTGCTATCTGATGAAGCATTATCGCTTCACAGCACCTGAAGCTATTGCCTGGACACGAATCTGCAGACCGGGCTCCGTCATTGGACCACAGCAGCACTTTCTCGAACAGTAAGTCCACAAATTTATAGACAGATTGAAGCATATAAGGACCTAAAATGTGCTAGAGCAGGGTTTCTCAAATCTTACCCTGGAGGTTCAATGCACTGCAGAGTTTGGATCTAACCCTAATCAAACACACCTGAGCATGCTAATCAGTGTCTTACGGTACAGTCACACTGGACATGCAGCTATTTTTCATATGCGCTGTGAATACGGGCGGAGGTAGGATATGACGCCACAAGCCCTTTCCCGTTTCCACAGACACAGTGGACCAGGCAGCTTTTCTTTTGATCTTATTTTTGTCGTGTTGTACAGTATAGCATGACGTCACACGGCTTAAATTAGCGCTTCCTCCATTTTTGCCAGACAAAAGTCACAGCATGAAGAGAGAAAGGTCACGCCGTGGCCAAACTGGCTTTCATGTGATGCGATTTTGCAGTTTAGAGTTCACCATACTTGAACTTTGGAATGTAGTGGCATGTGCAACTTTGCCGCAGAAGCCTGCTTTTCTGCTCTGCAGTGTGATCTTACCTTCAGTATCATAAAGTAGGTAAGTTTTATCAGGGTTAGAGCTAAAATCTGCAATGCATCGGACCTCCAGGGTAAGATTTGAGAAGCCCTGGTCTAGAAAATGATCTAAAGAGTTTCCTTCTCTTAAGGAAGCAGCACAGCATGTGGATGCAAGGTGATCTCCATCGGTCCAAGCAGAAGCAACAGCAGCTGAGGCAAAGCCGACAAGAGGAGACAAACATGGCCCATCTCATATCCAGTGTGGACGACATGTCCATCGACAGCACCATTCTGAAGCCACCAAGTGTGGATGAGGTGAGACGGCTGAGGAACTGAATCTACCAATAATATCTGACTACACAATACACTAACACTGTTTTTTTTACACGACAGAATGAGTTCAGAGAAGAGCACATGATTCTAACTCAAGGAGACAAACTACTAGCTGTAAAGGGCCAACGCCACCCCAGACCTACTGCCACAGTGCTTAGGTATCCCTTCAGTTATAATAAATAAAGGACACAATTGTATTTATATGGTCTCAACAGTCTCAGTCGCGACACAAGGTCAAACTATTGTGCCAGTTAAACAAAAGGTTTTGGGTCAATATACAAAAGCATTGCCTTGATAATGTTTTGCTTTCTATTTGCTGCCTTTGGCAGGGAATCAATAGCCTTCAAAATTAATGTTTTCAAGAACATTTCGCACATGCTATTAGATAAACTGTGTTAGTCATGTAACACATCGTAATCACATCGTTTAAAATCGTAATCAGAAACGATGATAATTATGGTCCCTATCATCATAAGATATTTTCAAACCGTTACATCTCTACCCCAGGTATACATGGAGGAAAGAATCATGAGGCCAAACCGAGTTGCTGTCAAGTTAATAACAGTTTTGTTCATTGTAGATTTTGACCTGTAGGTCCAGTGAACCAGTGGTACTCTCAGGTCATTTTGACATCATGCATGAGTCATTGTGCTCCTCGTTTCTTAAATTGTGCAAATACATGTCATGGGCAAGATGATATGGAAGCAGGAACATGATGAAGCTTCAGTTACAGCACTGAAAAGCACCATCACTCGCCATTGAAATCCAGTCCCAATGGTAGCCTGCTTAAGAGCCTAAAGCATCATCATGATATCTTTCCTTTCTGATTATCTGACCTCCTCATCCACCATCAGTGTGCTGCACAAACTTGGATGATGCAACGGCGGCCATAGTGCACCAGAAGCCCACCACACACCAGCTTATTGGTGAAGAGGAGACCACACTTTTATGATTTAGTGTTTGTAATATCAGCAGCCCTCCATTGTATTTGCAGTCAAGTACCAAATAAAGTACCCATGAACAATCGTTATGTCATTTATAAATCACTTTTGCACACAAGTGACCTGTACCAAGTGGCACGCTATTACACAAAATCACTCATATTAAAGTACTGTACTTAAAAGAAACAAAGAAGCTTCCTTCCTTTCATGAGGACATGCCTAAATAAATGACCTTTTAATAAACTTGCTCTGCTCTTTCATTTTTTTGGCAGTGGGATAAGCCCAGCTCCAGGCACCATTTCCCCTCCCAAGTCTTCCAAAGCTCCCCTCTTCCTCCCCTCTTCCACTGCCCCACGAAGACTAACCAGAAGCCCTTCCTCCTCTGCTGGCAATCTAAAAAGGTACATTAATGTTTAGATACACTGCCTCAGTGATCCTATTTACGTACCCAGACATTGCTAACCCCTGCTTTATGCACCCGCACAGCTTCAGTCCCCGTTTAGCCCATTCCCTCAGCAACCTTTACGATGACAACAACTTCGATGAGGATGACAGCAGCACACCTCCTTCCTCCTTTGCTTCCTCCCCATCTCCTGCTCTATCCCCCGCACCTCCGTCTGGCTTCAGCTTTGGGTACACCTCTTCTGAGCCTCGACTTCCTCCCGCACATTTCAACTTCAATCAAGAGGCCAACAAAAACCTCAACAGCCTTACTGGAGCTAATACTGCTAGCGCTAATCGCACAGTCAGGCCTTCGAACAGAACCGGTTATAGTCTGTTCTCCAGCGGCCCGCCGAACCCCCGTAGAGGTCCGTTGCGAGGTGGACTTAGCAGGTTTCCAGGGCGCTACCTCAGCAGATCCATTCCAGTGAGTGACCATCTGGCCACCTTTGTCGTCTCCGTGGCGCATGACTTTCACTCACTACATCTGCCGTTTCTCCAACTTTCCTTCGCTTTCTGTTTTTCCTCTCGTTTTTTTTCTGGCCTCACTTACTGTTTCTGTGTAATTGAGAACTTTATGTGACATTTCACATTCACAATCAGTGTTTTTTAATCATTTAAAAAGAACAGCTAGAGTAAAAATGTAAATGGTCATAATTTCACGGTACCACCGCTATGTCATTTCAAACATGAATGTGTATTCATCTTCCTTCAAGCAAAAAGTGATGTAAATACATAAGCACAAATAATAACAAATTTTGAGGTAGTCTTCAAATAAGATGTAAAGATATTAATAAAAACTGAACTGCATAAATACAAATTTATAGCAAATAAATACAAATTTTGGGGTGGTCTTCAAATAAGATGTAAAACTGAGTAAAGGTGTGGTAACTTGCAGTCGTTCTGTGAATTTTGTAGCTGAAATCAAGTAATTTCAATAGATATCAAGGAGATTTTGTATTTTGATGTGAATTCATGGCAATGACCAACAAAAAGTGACTTCTGTATGATTCATCTGCTATACTACTGACAGATTGACAGCACTTTTTTGCATGCCACATTTTTCTTACATTTCGTTACGATGGTTTGTTCAATTTATAGAGTATATTTGCACATTTCTGCGAAAAACATGGACGATATTCCTTGCATTTACAAAAGTTTTGCATTTAGACAACAGCACTGTCAAAATTGTCTGTGCACATCTATCTGGGAAAATGATGAAAAAAGACGCTGTATTATCATGCATGACATGCCAGTACTTGGCGATGTCACTTTGTAAAGAAATACTGTGTGCAAGTGCACATATCTATAGACTGAAAAAGTAAAATGCTTGTGCGTGACATCACAAAAACATGCAATCCGTTTTTAAAAAGTCTGCGTTTACAGTCCCCCAAAACACTGTAGGCGCATCTGTTATCTACATGTTGTTTGACATTCACATATATGTACATATCTAGATGCGTCCGTGTATACAAATCAGTATATAAATCAGGTCTATCATATGTTTCATTTTCTGTCTGTATTTACAATGATTTACAAATGCTGTTATTTTCTCCATTTATATATAATTTATATCCATGCATATGCAAGTCTTCATGTTATCAGCTAATATCTGATGCGACTACAGTATTTTTGGAGGGGTGAAATAAAGGCCTCCTGTGGTGAATCAATGTGTTTTTGTAAGAGAAATATCAGTATTTAAGAGTTCATAAACAATCATTTCTATCTTCTGCTACCCGTTGTTTGTACGCTAACAATAGAATGCTGTTCCGGTCAGACGATGTAGGGCGCCGGCGTAATAGTAGCATTATTCCATCCCGTCCAAGATCAACAAATGTGTTTGATATTTGAATGCCATAAATCATAAATAATTAATCATAATAATTTCATGCATCTCCTAGTAATGAGGAATAACCTAAAAGTCTTTTAGTGTCTAATGCCCAGTGTTTCTCCTGAACCATTTTGAACCAATAAGCCTAGTTTCACAGACAGCGCTTAGACTAAACCAGGATTTGGCTTCAGTTAAATTAGGATATTTCAGTATTTTTTTTTTTTTTAATGTAGCTTTGAAGAAAAATTATTGATGTGCATCTTGATGCAAATCCATAGCAGTGATGTATTTAAAGATATATACGGTTTAATGTATTCCATCCTTTAGGATACTTTGCACACATCCTTTCATATCAATTTATTAATTTCATTCTCTCTTTCTCTCCACAGTCCCTTCAGTCTGAATATGTTCAGTACTAAGGCTATGATTATACACAGATGACCATTCAACCACGGACAGATCATTCCTCATTGTCTCCTTAAAGCTGATAAACCGGTCAAAAAATCCCACTCTGGGCTGAAAGTGTTTATAACACATGTATAGTGTTTTAATTGAGGGAAAGTCTAATGTATTATTCACAAATGTATCCAGTGATTAATCATTTTCTACATCCCAAATGTATCGTAACTGCTGGCATTTATTTGTGACTAATGTTACATAAGACAGCATTGTCTCACTTTCTTTTTTTTTCTTTTCTTTTTTTTTTAGAAATTCACAATGAAAATCTTAGCAGTTGTGCATGAGTATGTGACAGTATGTGTTTGCAGGAAATATACATGCATGTATGATCACATGATGCTGATTCAATTATGTTTAATAATGTGATTGTACAGAAATCATGATTTTTAAAACATTTTGTACATATAGGTGTAATTTGAACTGGAATGTACTTGAGATGCATTAAACCACTGTCCTTACACTGTTTATCTTTAAAGATTGTGCTGATTAGTGATGTGTAAGTGACTTGTTTGAAGTACCTTTTAATTATATCGGAGGCTTTGAGGAGAATGTGAGGAGGTGTGGCTTGGAGTCTGATCAGTGAGCCGAATGGATAATGTTTGTTTGGAGAAACAGAAAGTAAAAAGGAATAGGCGGGATGGCTGATCAGTATCTTGGTTAGAAAAGAGCTGTGGTGGGAATTTCCAGCAACATTAAGTTATTTTTCAATTTGTGTGTGAAAAACAGCAAAAAAAAAAAAAAAATGTGTGGAGTGAAAAGCATCAGTTTTGCCCTGTGGATTAATATTCTCAGTGTAACAACAGGTAAGACGACCTGATCTGTTTAATCAATTTTAACATTTCACAATTCATTATTTTGACAACTCATTTCTTCCACAGGACAAAATGATCTAAAACTGGAATTAACTCCATTATATACAGAGATTCATGTTGGCGAGGATTTGGAGCTGACATGTCAAACGAATTCTTGTCCAGTTAATGTGACCTTCATATGGACATCACCAAACGATGGTTCTAACAGGGGAGAGCGTATAAATACACCGAATGTTTCCCGCCTGCTGATCAGGAACATCTCTGTCAGAGACAGTACAACAATTGTGTGCAAAGCTGTTTGTCAGGAAGTTACAAAAGAGAAAACTGCAAAGATACAAATGTTCTGTAAGTAATATTTCAGCTATACTCCTAATTAGTTATATATGGATATGGCAGGCTGTTTTAAAATTACTTTTAAAAATCACTTTCATTACTGACTAGCTATGCTGCTTGTACATAAATATTCCAGTAAAGTATTTGTTTTTATGTTACTAGTATCTACTTATCCCAGTGTTGCTTTTAATTAAGTTGACTTGAGAAAGTGAAAAAATCTCAGATTCAGAAATGTAGTAAAAACACGAGTAAAACAGTCCATGTAACATCAGTGGCTCAATTTATGGTGTTTGTGGGTTTGTGTGCATCAATTAAACCAGCGGATTAATATGGAACGGTGATTAAACTGACTTAGAACTACCTGTGCACTAAACTATTTTAATGCATACCTGCCAGCCAATCAGAATCGAGTATTTACACAGACCATGGAATAATGAAAATATTTTTCATCATTTACTTGCATGCCATTCCAGATGTTGTGCTAAAAACGAACCAAATACCCTTGGTAAACATGAACAAAGCCAGTGAAATTAATCTGCAATGTCAATTCTTTTGATATTTAAAAAAAAAAATAATTAACAAACATCTAACCTTTCGTTGGAGAATAGGAATTTAAAATGGATGGTGGGATCTCATTATTATCAGTCATATCCTTTTATTCTATCCTCTTATCAACTTTCTTTTGAAAGTATAATAGCCCTGAGTCTCTCATGCCTGAGATGAGAGAATACCTGACAAGTGATAAGAAACCATTTCTTCATACAGGGTCACTTCAGATTTCTAGCTAATGGTGAAAAAGGGTTTCTTACAGCCACTCCAATTTGTGAAGCTCAGTAATCTTTTGCTGCACATTATATTCTTTGGTATATATATATTTCCTTTCTCTTTTTTTTCTACCAATTAATTGTAGATTTTCCTTTAAAGGAGTCATACAAACTCCATTTTCCACAAGCTCATATGATTCTTTAGGGTCTTAATTGAAAGTTTGTAATATAGTTTGTTTGAAATTTCTTACATATAGTGTAAAAACGCTTATTTTACCCTGTCATTTAACCCTCTTTAGAAATCACTCTGTTTTGTGTACTTCCCTTTAAATCTTCACAAGCTCTGCCCCTCTTTACCGAGGCGCTCTCAGAGGACCTTATTTTAGTCATATTCATAGTGAAACTTGCTAAGAATCTCATTATTAGGAATGTCGATTTGCAAAGATTCATTAAAAGACATAATACTCACTGCTTCTGTAGGTGAGGCATCGTGAAAGATTCGCCCGCGATCATAAACGCATTTCGGTTGATCAAGGGCTGTTTCCTTCAGAACCAAACATATCATTAATCTTCCACGTCTTCAGTCACTCAGATGTCGGGAGTAAATCATGCTGCTATGTTCATTAATACATTCAACAACAAAACACCTCAATCTCTTAAGAGTCTTGCTTGTCTCTGCGTCTCAGTCTGAAGACACCAGTTCAGTCTGTGTCACACGCTGCTGTCAATCAACTATTGTGGGAGTGGCCTCTGTCGGTGTGCCGCATTTGAGAATGGCTTGATTTCAGTAGGGGCAACACACATTTCAGTCCGAAAAAATCTGAATCAATATCATATCAAGCAGATGCACATTTGGCATTTGAAAAGTTTTAGATATTAATATTTCTTTCTATTTGTTTTGTTTACACAGCTACTGTTTTGCTTCAGGAGACATTTATGTGAATTACTTTTGGATGGTTTTTGATGCATCGATGGCTTGGCATATATGTTTTTAAAAAACACGAAACTGCATGTTAATGCTGCTATCATGATTTTAGTATTTTGCAAAACGAGGCAGGAGAGGTTTCTGTGAAGGTTTCAACAGTCTCTACCCATTACCACAACATCAAATGATGTTTATAAACTGGCTTATCTAATGCAGAAGTGGTTAAGAATGCTCCCTGCGTATCCACATGCATTATATGGATTGGAAAATATGGATTATTTTTCTAAACATTTTTGTGCTCACCTGGGACAAAGCAAATGATAAAGATAATTATTTAGTTTCATAAGTTGCCGCAAATACTCACAACATGACCAACAAAAACAATTACAAAACGGCTCACACCACAGTGAGTATGACTCAAGGCCACTACAACAAACTGAAATTAAGTTAGCCAGCTTAAATACGTTTCAGAGTTATAGTAATTGCAGATTTCTTGTTTATTTAGGCTATAATATCTGAAAAGCTAAGGAATTATGTCATCATGTCCCAGCAAGGTTCGCTTCTGAGTGTTTGAAGAATGTGTTATCAAACTGATGATGATGTTTTCATAAACAATGTTTCCTAAAAAATAACACTAACACCATATCTATGGTAATTATATTTAGGCTATTATTATTCTTCTATTATTTTGGTTTAATGGTATGATTATCTAAACAGAGTGTGAAAAATGTACAGTATTTATTGTGTATGATGATGATGATGGTGTGTGTTTTCTACAGCATTTCCAGAAGCTCCCATACTGCCCAACATAAAGAGTTTGATAGCAAACCAAACCCAGGAGCTGATCTGCACAGTCAACAACATTTTTCCTCTGAACATGTTTGAGATTCAGTGGCTTCGTGGAAATAAGATCATCCATGAGAATAAAGATCTAGATCTTGTAGACCATGTTCAGAATTATTCCTCCGTGTTCAATTACACACCTTCTGTTGATGATCTGGGCAAGAATATCAGTTGCAGGGCAAAGCTGAATCTAACACGGAACAAACCGGAGAGAACAACAACAGCTGAATGTAAGTTGGGTAATGAACATTTATTAATGGAATGTTCTGTTTTCAATACCAGTAAGAGAGATATTTCACTCAAGAATTCTGTTATTTACTCATACTTAACTTAAATTCTTTAAGTTTCTTAATTGTTGAATATAAAAGAAGAAGAAAAAAACTCAAGTGGGTTTAAAACAACTTGAGGGCGTGTAAATGGTGGAATTACATTTTTAGGTGAACAAACCTTTTAAGCTAAGCATTTATGTTGCCACAGAAATAAAGATTACATTAAGGCAATTACAATGGAAGTAAATATTAAATAGGGCCAATTTTTAGTTTAAAATATCAATTTAATTTCTTCTGAGAACTCAATTCTTCTGTTAAAGAAGCTGTAAGGTTGCACACCTTTTTTTCAATCATTAGACATTTCAAAGCTGGCTAATATTGGCAACCAATTTAAACAGAAAAAGGTTATTAAATGATTCTTCACATATAAATAATGAACACATATTTTTTTTACATCTAGTCCACTCTAAACACTTCAAACTCGGTGTAACACACACTTATTTTTAGAAATTACTTTAGTAATAATCAACATTGTCATAAGTGCTGGCCACTGAGCTTAACTAGTATTGAACACAAATGAAAGAACTGCCTTTATTTTGAGTTTTACACTTTTTACGGTCCACTTATGTTATCAAAATTAAAACAGATGGATGCTGCAGTAATTTCAGTTTAAAAATACTCAGTACACATCAAATGATCTGTTGCTATAAAATCAACATAAAATCAACATTACATCAGGAAAACTATTCAAAATAAATATTACAAAGGTATACAAAACTCTTTTTTTTTCCTGAAAACTTTTGCAAAAGATGCAAATAATCCAGTTTTGGAGGCCATAATTTCAGCCATTAACCAACACCTGGTTATTTTAGGCAATCTGGAAATCCTGTGTAGAGCGTGTCCATGGGAAGAGTCATGTCTGGTCACCTTGTAGTACTATGACCTCTTATGTGTCCAAATGTGTTTTATATGTCAAGGGAATTTTGGTTTCTTAGTTCATCAGTCATCAATGAAAATGTCTTTGGCAGATGGACCAGGGACTATAAGAATTTTCAGTAATGATACCAGGGTAAAGATCGGTGAACGTTTGGAGATAGAGTGTCATGCAGATGGAAACCTCGAACCAACGATCTCGTGGTCGAAACTAGGGTCTGAGCCTGAACTGAGCCCGAGTCAGAACCACAAGCTGATAATAAACAATGCTTCCTGGTCTCAGGCAGGTTGGTATCTGTGTAATGCCAGCAATGGCGTGGGAAGCCAGCAAACGGAAATAAAAGTCACTGTTGTAGGTGGGTAAACAAACTCATGATGAAATCAGCCGTCTTGTGTAATCGTTTTAAACCTGACCATGATCTGTAACTTTATTTTATTTTTAAACTCAGGTCCCCCAAACATCCCCAAAATCCAGTTAAGCCAAAAAGAAGAGCCTAAAGAAGGAGAGAACATAAGCATAGTCTGCTCTTCAGATGGCAGGCCAGCAGAACTGAGGCTGTACAAACAGTCCCAAACCAGTGCAACAGGAGACCCCAAAAAATCAACTGTGCATTTAAACATCTCAATCCAAGTAACAGATGCAGGGATTTACATCTGTGAAGCAAAAAACGAGTATGGCATTGAGAGAAGCACAATTAACATAACAGTCCAAGGTGAATTTATAACACTCTGGAGATCATACTTAGGTTATTGCATGGGAAGTCAGTTTGCGCCTGTATTCTTTTAATATCATTTATACACTATTACAGTTTGAATTAATATTGTGAATTAGCAGTGTTTTCGTTTATCAGAGTTCTAATCGTTTTTTTATTCATGTTTGCTTTTATTTAAATATTAATGTTAGTTTAATTTTATTCCAGTTTTACTTTTACACTAGTGTTGCTGATTGCGTTTTATTCCTCTGGTTATTCCCAATTTGACCTGTTTGAACCTCCTTTATTAGTATTTAAACTTATTTTAAGTGCTAAAAATGTTTAAGATGCCAAGACAACATTGACTTTTTTCCCTCTACTGTTTATTTTATTTCAATCTTCGCTACCAATAATACCCCTGCTTTGCACTAAAACTATCAACAACAAGCATGAAAATGCTTTGATGTTGTTTATCAAGCAAATCTACAACACTATTTTGCAGTGACTGTACTGAAATTATAGCAGCGAGGATGGAATTTTCCAGTTAGATTTGAGTTTCTTGAATCTTGTTTTTTTTTATTTTTATCCAGCAGCACAAGAAGACACCTGGAGCAAGCCAGACCTGCCTGTGGTCATAGTGCCGACTGTAGGGTCAGTGTCTCTGTTGACCGCTGCAGGACTGCTGATCCGACACTGCAGAAAGAAAGCCCTGAACGACTCCAGTATAATCCCACTCAGCTAAACCGACTCAACCTTACATTTCTGAAATGTCTCTTATGCTCATAAAGGCTACATCTATTTGATAAAAAAAAAAAAAAAATAGCAATAAAAATTTGTAATATTGTTTCCAATTGTAATAATATTTACACTATATTGCTGCTTTTACTGTATTTCTTTACAAATAAGTGGAGCCAAAAAAAAAAAAAAATATTCAACACCGTAAACACCTTATTTATTCCAAAATTTTAACTGGTGGTCTATTTTATATATCCAATAAACGTGTATATATATATATATATATATATATTATTTTTTTTTTTTTATATCAGACTTTGCATTCAGCACATAGTCAAAACCATTTTTTTTTTTTTTTGGTTTTAGTTTTACAGATTTGTTTTACCATTTTTCACTAAATCCATACCCTTTCAAGTTCAGATTGAATTTTGGCACAGATAAAAGGAAACTCCTTTCCTCAAACTGCATGCTAACTTTCCTCTGCAAACAATGCAACAAATAGTTTAGGGTTCATTCAAACAGCTAATTGTTACAGGCATTTACAATCCCCTTCCCGTGTCTGTTATCAGCCCATCACGATTTTATCAGGGTTCATTCCTGATCTAACACCCTTAAGTGCTGAAATGCACTGCTGCCGTTTAATACAGTGATTATCTCTTGCTTCAAAACAACAGCCAAACTAAAAGCCATTTCAGAAGGGCTTGTTGCTGTTGTGGAAATAGCAAAAGCTCTCAGAAACCCAATACCCGGAAATTGGACTGATTACATGAATACATAATTTTGTCTATGCTGTCTGTATAGAATTATGTAGGTGTTGACTGAGCTCTAACATCACAGGAAATCTCTCATGTGCCTTCCTGAGATGGTCTGTGATCAGGCTTTTTAGTTCAGTCTTGTTTAAGTCCATTTTCACCCCTTTCTGATAAAGATGCAGGAAGGGAGACAAAAAAAATGCTTAGAAGGAAACTTAATGCTGTGTTGGAGTCGGACATTAATGTTATAGTTGCTTTAAGCACAATAGTTTACACTGCCCTTCCTGCAGCCTTATCAAAAGGGGTGACGATGACTTTAAAAAAACAAGACTAAATTGGAAACCACAATCACAGACTCAGGAAGACATCTCAAGGCGGCACATTTGCACACACTAAAGCTTTTGTAGTTTTTCACGCTTCCATGAAAATATTTTATCAACATAAATCCACTTACTTGCAAAAGTAAACAGTCCACTGCACAGGTTAGCCATAACTTTGGATTTTGAGCCAAATATGTTATCACAGGGCAACATTTTCCACCGACAATGCAGTTTCAAGTGGAACTTAATAAAAAAAAAAAAAAATACTGGAACATGTCACCAGCCACATTGACTGTGCTCCTCCAGGGGATGCTAGAATAACACTGAATGTTTTGCTCTGCTTCTGAACGCGTCAAATAAAAAGCGAAAGTTAATTTATCAGACGTTTAAATGATGTGAACTTTGTGATTGTTGGATTTTAAGGCAGTGTACATAAAGTAAAGGAAGTCCATATTACTTTCACTTTCAGAGGTCAAGTGCTTTCCTGTTGACCTGTATTGTACAATGGAGAGAATATTTTGCTTTGCTCTCTGGATGTGTATCTTGGCATGTTATATTTTGGCTCCTTTTGCAGTAATTGAATACTGATCTGCTGGTGTTTTATGTACTTTCACTGTTTCTCCATTTAATGGTTAATAAATGATTTTATAAAGCAGATCCTGTGTTGTTTGTAGGGATATTCATTTAGATTTTTCAGTTGTGGTACTGCTGGGTAAATCTAATGAAAATCTGACTACTAAAGTGAAAAAAGTGTGTTAAAAATGATAAAAAGAATACACATACACACACACACACATATACATATACATATATATATATACACACACACACACACACACACATACACGTATATACATACATAAATATATATACATACATACAAGTGATAATGTACAGGCAGCCGGTAGTTATCGCAGAAATAAGCCCCGACAGTGGGATCAGGATTATTTCGCGATAACTACCGGCTGCCAGTATATTATCCCGCTTATTACACGGCTACTTGCCACATAAGAAAAAAAAACAACATGAATATGAATTTGAAACATTTTATTGGCTTATTTGTTTTAAATTAACATTTTCATCCTTCCGCGAAACGATATAGT